>LR750184.1:205226-219218 GCA_902729485.2 Mus minutoides | reverse complement strand
GTAAGATAGGGACATTAGGAGACATGTTGACAATGGAGGCCTGGTTTGCAAAATTTGAGAGATAAGTAAATACTCTTAGAGCCATCTATGTGATATTTTGGACTCAGGCTCTGTGGAAATAAGCCCTTTGCATGACTGGACAATTAATGATAGTTAGCTGGGGCCACAGAATCAGCTGTGATTAATAAGAGGCCAGGATCATTGTTGTGAAATCTTTCAGGAAATATTTCCTCAGGATCAGCACAGAGATGCTGTGGTCCAGAGGGAGCCAGGGCTTCATCTCAAGCTGGAAGCTGAAGTTGGTAGTGTTGTCTATATGCTGTTGACTTTAGAAGCATGAAGGATATAGGAGTGAATGGGTCATGGACTCTGCCTTCTTGGTTTCAGAAATGGACAAAGGTCATGTAGTATGTGACAGGAGAGTCTAGGTATGAAGGACGCTCTGTGAAGCCACTATGTGTGGCCACTATGTGAAGCTGTGAAAGTGAATCATTTGTTTCAGACCCAAAGATGTTGGGGATACCAGAGCCTTGAATCATCTGCCTACAAAGTGGAACCAGACCAAGAGAGAGCTGTATGTTGTAAGTAGCAAAGTTGGAGGGGCAAAAGCTTCTAATCCTTGTTGACACTGCATTTGGAGTGGCATGATTTGCAGTCTGCCCTGCTAAGGTTTGGTCTTTCTTTGATCCAGGTTTTCCTCATAATTCCTCCATTGCTCTTTTGCCATTACAGTGTACATTCTATTCCCCTGTATGATGGTAATCTACAGGTAATCAGTAGGTAATCTACTACAGTGAAGAGACTGCTCCAGTCTTAGAAGACACTTTGGACTTTTAAACAGTGTTGCAACTGTTAAAGAGCATGGGGCCACGCTGGGGTAGGACTGAATGCATTTTCTAGTATTAAATGAGCATGAGTCAATGGGGCCAGGGAGTAGAATGAGGTAGTTTGAGATTGTCTTACACAGGCTCTGATACTAAACACTTGATTCCTAGTTGTTGGTGATGTTTGGGAGGTTCAGGTGGAGTAGGCTTGCTGAAAGAAATATGTCTCCAGGGTGAGAGTTGGCGTTTGATGCTCAGTGCCTTTTCCACTTCCGCTTTGATCTACCTGCTTCCTACTTCTGTTAAAGATGCAATCTCTCGACTTCCTGCTACCGCAGTCACAATTAATTCTTATTCCTCTGGAAACATAAACCTAAATAAATTCTTCTTTCCGTAAATTGCCTTGGTCATGGGATTTTTATCACAGCAACAGAGAATTAACTAATACAAAAGTATTTAAACCTGCTTGCAAAAGCAATAACAAAGGACAAATAAAATAGATCAATAATTGCAAATATGGATTAAGCAGAATCAAGATCAAAACTTGTATATTTAAGTTGTGTTCCTTAGAGACTAGACTCATGAAATGAAAGTTATTTCACCATTCAATTAGAAAAGTTTGAATTACAACCACAAAATAAAATCAAGGAAGTAGGAAAGTAATTGAAATCAGATACAGATTAAACTAAAGGAGATGGAGAGAATCTAATGAATGTTAAAGCATGCACTTTTTATCTAAGGCTCACAAAGGCACATAAAGCATATACTGAAATCACTGTTTGTTAGGGCTTGAAGCCATCCCCTATGCTTGGGTCATATTTTTGCTGAAGTACTATACAGAAGTATTAATAACCTCTTAAAAGGTACCTGTCTAAAATTTGGCAACAACATCGGTTAGTCTTAAATTTATCTAACCTCCTATCCAAGGATAAAGATACCAGTACAGAAGTGGATGCTCACAGTCATCTATTGGATGGAACACAGGGTCCCCAATGATGGAGTTAAAGAAAGTACCCAAGGAGCTGAAGGGGTCTGCAGTCCTATAGGAGGAACAACAATATGAACTAACCGGTACCCGCCCCCCAGAGCTTGAGTCTCTAGCTGCATATGTAGCAGAGGATGGTCTAGTTGGCCATCAGTGGGAGGAGAGGCCCTTGATCTTGCAAAGTTTCTATGCCCCAGTATAGGGAAAGCCAAGGGCTGGAAGCAGGAGTGGGTGGGTTGGGGAGTAGGGGGAGGGAGGAGGGTAAAGGGGATTTTCGGAGAGGAAACTAGGAAAGGGGATAACATTTGAAATGTAAATGAAGAAAATATCTAATACAAAAAAGAAAAAGAAAAAGAAAAAAAAAAGATACCAATAGTTCCAAGATTCTCCAAACACTTAAATCTTACAGGCCAGTTCACTCAGTGATGGGAGCAAATGTAGGTTTCACATGGGAGTCATTCCTCCACTGATGGAATCAAAGCCATCTCCAATCTTAAGTGTCTGGACAGAACCCAGTTTGAACTAAAGTGACTTTGCAAGCAATAATGATTTCTGCTTTGCCAACAGAACCTCCAAACATAAGCAACCCAAATAACAAAATACACAAGCAAGCTTGTTTGAGATTGCTTGACTATAGTTCTTGTCCAAGGCCTTTCTTCTCCTGTATAAGGGTGAAACTCTTGTAAGTCAGTAGTACAAGGTCTATTATCATCCCAGTGTGGTCACACTAGAAATTCCTTTCTTACATCATTACCACTTGTGACAGGTGTTGGAATTTGGCCCAGAGAAGACTCGAGAACTCTGATAAGAAGCAGACATAGACATATAGTAATTTTCAATCAAACACTATTGTCAAAAAGTTTAGAAACCCAATAGCTAAAAGAAACTGGAGGTAATATGCAAATGTTACCCAGTTCTCCCATCTCATTTTCTAACAGAGTAATAGTTTCTAGAAAACAAAACAAAGAAAACAAGTAGTGACACGACTGACTCCTTCTTTCCTTTAGAAGTGCTTTAAAAATAACAGTAGTAATGAATCTTAAAAGATCTTGCAGGAAGTCATTGATAGAAAAAAAATCAAAACAAAAACAGTTTTAAAAAGATGTTTTTAAACTTCAAAATCTGTAATGGTTCACTTAATTTTTTTAGGTGTTAGGCAGGGGGGAAATCCCTAGCAACTTAAAAAAAATGTGTGTTGTTAAATAATGTTTATTATTAACTATTATATATAATAATAGTGATATCTTCTTTTAAACCCTAGGCTTCATTCATGCTAAGTAAGCATTCTAACATTGGGCTATATGGCCAGCCCTACTGTATTGGTTTTAAAGACTATTAATATTTCTTTTATTTAAATAGGTCTTGCTATGACTTCATTTACAGAAATCAGTAATTAGCAACAGGAAGAATAATATATGTAAGTGGAGTGTACGTGCTATCTTTTTAAACAAAGTTTGTCACTAATTCTTTTTTTTTTTTTTTTTTTTTTTTGGTTTTTTGAGACAGGGTTTTTCTGTTTAGCCCTGGCTGTCCTGGAACTCACTTTTTAGACCAGGCTGGCCTTGAACTCAGATATCCGCCTGCCTCTGCCTCCTGCTGTGATTAAAGGCGTGCGCCACCACGCCCGGCCACTAATTCATTTTGATACATGTTAATTTTGCTGATTTTTACGGTATTCATACCATGCTACATCCTGAGGCTGTTGGAAATGTGTGACAGTTCTCAATGTGGGCTGTCTATCTGAGGCATTCTGACATCCAAACCTTTTCCCAGAATTCCCTAAATCCTGGTGGCATGCCCAGGCATCTGGTTTTACAAGCGCCCTTTGTGACTCCAAGTGCAATAAAAGTTGGGAACCACTGTACTGGGACAAGATTCCAAGGACACTCCATTTCTACTTGAGTCAAAATCCAGCCAGTACAACAGGAACACAGAAAGAAGGGAACATATAGACAAAGTCAAGTTCCCAAATTGCCTCAGCACATTGTGATGGGCTGTCTGTGGCAAGGTAAGACTTCCTCATGATAAATAAAGAGATGTAAGTTAAGAGCCCAGGAAGGCAACTCCTGCCACAAATGCAGAGAAACGCAGTCATGGCTAATTAGCAGTACACACGCAGATTTCTTAAGAAATCTGGTCAACTTTAAGAGTTCTTTGCATCAACAGCATGACTTGGCTGCCAGAAAATAAACTTGGTCCAAGGCTATGTCAACAAATGCTTGCTCTCTAGACAAGGAAGACCCCTCCTTTTCTGCATGCTTCTCTGGGTATTTTAAGAATGGAGCCATGTTCTGAACGGCGTACTTTATGAACATAAACTTAGAATGATGGATGAGGATAATTGGAACTGTCGGATTAAAATAAAAAGGAATCTTTCACTGGTAGGAAAAGTAGCCCTGGGAGAACGTGACAGATATTTCCAAATATCTGAGGGGCTAACATGTGGAATTTAGATTAGACGAAGTACGCAAAATACCAAAGTCAAAAGCAATAGGTAGTTGGATGGAAGATTCAACGATGTCAGTCTTCCTTCAATAAAGGGAAAGCACAGTTAGGGCAAGGGGCATTCACTGTTTGCAGAGCCATTTAAGCACTCATGGAAATGTTGGGCAAGGAGACCTCCAGATTGTAGAATTTGAATTACAAGGAAACGTCTTTCCTCCAACTACAATTTTATGGCTTTTTAACATTAGTGCACTTAATATAGTTTTTGAATAGACAAGACCCTTCAAGTCTACATGCTGTTGAAGCAGCTTAAGTGGAACTTCTGCCATCTGCCCACCTGCTGAGGAAAGCAGATGCAATCACCAGGACGACAGCAGAGTCCCTAGGTGCTTTTCCAGAGAACAAATGCAGCACAGCAGGTTGCTCTTTCAGCATATAAATTGTCCCATTTCATTCTCTTTCTCTTGCAAATGAAGGTAAGTCTTGCAGAAACAGTTTGGGTGTGTCTCTATCAATGTTCGACTAGAGTCTGGCCCACCTGTCCATCCGCTGGAACTTTAGGTCTTCCTGAAGATCACTAAGATCATAGCATGAATGACTTGCCCTGTGTTCTGAGATGTCCCGCGTTGCAATCTTGCTTCAGGTAATCCAGAACACAGTGGAGGTGACGGTGCTGGGAAGGGCACTATGGCCCCAAAGGTCTCTGCTATAATGATGACCTGTTTCTCTGAAGTGTTTTAGAACTCTCAGCCTGGTTCCAAACTTCTCAGGATAAAGAATGTCTGCAGTAGGACTTTACAACAAGGGGTTGCCAGGGCCAAAGCGTGCATCTCCTACCCACTGTACCTGCCCCCCATCTTTGTAGCAGCTGAGCTCAGTCATGTGGCCCCTAAAACTGTTCCTGCAGAGAGATCCAGCCTCTAGACTTGACTTGAGCCCCTGCACCCCACCCCGACACCCCAGCAGAACCCAGAGAGAAGGCAGAGAAAGGGAAAGCCAGGAGAGTGGATGGAGGTGGGGCTGGAGAAAAGCGTGGGGCTGGAGGGAGCAAGCTTCCGAGGGAAAGAGAGGGGAGGGCAGACTGGGCTCGGCACGCTCCCTCCCTCTTGCCGCTTTCTCTCACATAAGCGCAGGCAGAGGGCGCATCAGTCATGCCCTGCCCCTGGGCCCGCCGCCGCCGCCGCCACCGCCACCGCTCGGCCCCGCGCGCGCAAGAGGCTCGAGCGCCCGGGAGCTCGCGGGCCTCGCCGCCGCCGGGCGCCCCGCCGCCCCCTCCCGCCCCCCGGCTCCGCCGCCACCATCGCCTTCTCCCGCGGCTCCCGCGGCCCGGCTCCTTTCACTTCGGGCGAGGGGAGGGAGGAGGGGGACGAGGGACCCGAGGGCTCCTCGGGACGAGTGGAACATCGCGGGGTGACTGGGCTTAGCCACCCCACCCCCCCTTCTTTGCAAAACGCCAAAAACAAAACCGCGATCGGCGGAGCCGGCGCCCTCGCTTCACCTCGCCGGCCGCCACCGAGGGCAGTTCGGATGTCCGGTTTCCTGTGAGGCTCGTACCTGACACCCGGGAGCCTCTCCGCGGCGCGGGCTGCCAGAGCCGAGGGCAAAAGTTGCGAGCCGCCGAGCCCCGGGAGACGCTCGCCCAGGGGGGTCCCCGGGAGGAAACCACGGGACAGGGACGAGGAGCGGACCTCAGCCTCGCGCCCCAGCCTGCGCCAGCCAGCGGACCGGCCTCCCCGCTCCCGGTCCGTCCACCATGCACTTGCTGTGCTTCTTGTCTCTGGCGTGTTCCCTGCTCGCCGCTGCGCTGATCCCCGGTCCGCGCGAGGCGCCCGCCACCGTCGCCGCCTTCGAGTCGGGACTGGGCTTCTCGGAAGCGGAGCCCGACGGGGGCGAGGTCAAGGTAGGTGCACGGGACCCCATCGGGTCGCGCTGAGGATCCGAGGCTCCCAAGTCTGGACTGTGTGTGGGCTTGGCTTTACTGGGTGTACAGAGAACCTGCCGTAGAGAGTGTGTGCATAATTATTTATTTAACCTTTGGATCCAAAGTTAGAGATTGGTGCATGCTTGCTTGGAGCAAAGTTTCTCTCCTTTTTTTTCTCTCCCCCAGTGGAAAGCTGTTACTAGAAAGGAAAGCAACTTAGAGGAGGGAAGGGCCCAAGAGGTGTCCAGTCACACAGATTCGTTCCCCTTCACAGTGGTCTCTTGCCAACAGGGGAGTTTGCACCCTTCCCCGGTGGCATGGCTCCAGAGAGAATTTCATTGCTGTGGGAAATGCTCTTTTCTTTTCCTGGCTGGTTTTGGACTCCAAAGAGCTTCTGGGGTGTGTGACCAGACAACGGAGGGAGGTTTATGCTCCTGGAGTTTGTATAGCAGGGGCCCCAGGCTCTGTGAGCTAGTTTGGAAAAAGTGTGAGTAAATTTAGAAACTGGGCTTTTTAAAGGTTTTGGATTTCAAAATTAACTTGAATTTGGTCAAATCCAAGATGTAACAGAGATTGGAATCTTTTAAACCATAGTCAAGTGAGACTTTTTCCCTAACTTTATCAGCTCTGTTCCTAAGCAGTGGCTATAAGATACTAAAAATATCAAACTATCAATTAGTTTGTTTTATTTTGTTTTAAAGTGAAATAGCGTCTTTCCTAAACACGTTAAGGGACTTTTGAAGACATTCCGATTCTCTGACTCAGTTATCTTATCTTGTGTACTTCTCACTTGAACCCTCTAAAGAATATGTTTATAACATCTTAAAGTTTATACTTGGAGTCATAGTTAGAACCTTGAACTCTTGAAAAAGTTTTGTGTTTAAGGCACTGCGAAGCCTCCTGGCTGGAAGCAGACTGAAGTGGTTTATAGTAGCTGACTGCAAGTGGGGAAAAAAAAAAAAAAAGAAGGGGGTGTGTTACTCTCAACTTTGAGTTGACTTTATTGGTAAACATACACAGAAAGTGCAGAGGTCAAATCACCTCCCCTGGAAAGGTTTGTCTGAGAAAAACTTTAATATGGACAAGCCTAGGTTATAAGATATCAAGTTACCATTGTGTCTACATTCGGTAACAATACAAATACCAGATTTTGCAGTTCATTATGAGAACTACAACGTTCAGCACACGCTTATTACTATAAGTACAATGAGGAGAATATCATCATCTCTAAGTGCCACAGAAGTAAAGCAAGGGACAGAATCGTACTTCCTGTAATTCGATCCCTTGAATTTTGCCAGACCTATTCACTTACTGCCTCTGCAAATTCAAACTGATGTACTTGTGACTTAGTCAGCCAACATCACCATCGCCTATGATAACTGGGCTTTGATTTACAGTAGGAAAGTGTGACACACTGAGTTAAATGAGAAGCATTTCCAGATAAGCCAATAGTTTATACAAGGAGTCTGTCACGTCTGGGTCAGTCCCAAGTGACTGTACCAGAGCATGGATGCCTGCATCTGTGTTGGAGAGCTCAATCGTGTGTTCCAGGAGGTAGAAAGTTGTAGGATAAAATCAAGTTTTTTCATTTTTCATCTTCAAAGGATCTTCTCATCGGTAGGTCATTAAATGTCTTATTTTCTGTGAAAAAATTATTTGCAAAAGTTTCTTTTCTTATTTAAACATTTTTTAAAAATATTGTATGTTGAATAAGAGCTGATATTTGGTATGTAATATGACTTTTTTTTAATCTATCAGAGGAAAACATTTTGTATGTTTGAATTTCATGAGCAGTATACTTCTGCTTACTGAACCTTTCCCTAGTGGGCAAGTAGAACTTTGACCGCTTGTTTTACTGATGCCTTCAGGGAAACTGTATCTTTGCTGTGAAACTTGCACCCAGTGACCCAAACACTGGTGTGAAGACTCCATGTCTCTCCCTAGTGGCCTTTCAAGGCACCTCAATTAGCAAATATTGGAGAACTGGAGGGAAGCCAGTTAGTTTCCCAGGAACAACTTAAGCGGCAAGAAAGTATTTCACAAAATATACACAGGATGCCAGCTATATATAGAATTAACTCATACAAAATGTTAAATAATAAAACCCATATAGCAATTTAAAATTCACCATATAGGAAAGCCAATAAGCTATAAAACAGTGCTCAGCATCCAGTCTTCTTTGTGGTACCCAGGGCCACACAGATAATTGGAAATGAATATAGTAGGTTCCCCTTTCTATTCTTTTCTTCATGACTGTATGATTTAATGAAAAGTCCTAAAATACTTTCTGAAGGATGTTAAAGTAAACAGGTCAGGGTCAGAAAACTAAGGGAACTGTACGATGTGGCCTCAGAAAGAAACATTCAAAACTTGTTATCCATCTAATGACAACTGCTGATCTCAGAAAGAACACCTGATTGCCATATCTAATAATTTGCAGTCTCGGTTTGGGCAGAGCATACTCTGCTTATTCGGAGTTGAAGAACTTAATTGCACGAAAGACGTTGGCTTACGACAAAAAGTAAATCGGAAGGAAGACATTCCTCATACAGACTGCGGTTATCAAACAGTTTTACCTTTTATTGAAAATACTTTTTTCCCCCCTCACATAATATATCCTGACCCCAGTTTTCCTCCCTCTGCTTCTTCCAGCTCTTCTCACTTCCACTTTCTGTCTGTTATTAGAAAGCAAACAGGCTTCTTTTGTTTGTTTGTTGTTTGTTTTTGTTTTTTGTTTGTTTGTTTGTTTTTTGTTTTGTATGTTTTTTTCGAGACAGGGTTTCTCTGTATAGCCATGGCTGTCCTGGAACTCACTCTCTAGACCAGGCTGGCCTTGAACTCAGAAATCTGCCTGCCTCTGCCTCCCAAGTGCTGGGATTAATGGCATGCGCCACCACTGCCCGGTGCAAACAGGCTTCTATGGGAATAATAATAAAATGGAATATAATAAGATAAAATAAGAACTAAAACATTGTGATTGGAAAACAAAGCAAACAAATAAACAAACAAACAAACAAACAGAAGGGAAGGAGCCCAAGAAACGGCACAAGAAACAGATTAAAATGAATAAATGACATTATGAGACAAGGAAACTCCAAAGTTATTCGTAGTTTGTGGTCTGTTAGCCATGTACTGCTGGGCATGCAGCCTACCCTAAGAGTCCTTTGTACATTCTGGGTTTGGGGTAGGACCACGTGTACATTTCTTCTTTCAGCTCTCGAACCTCCTCTAGTGCAGGCTCTCTGGATACGGTTTGAATCTCTGTGAGTTCATGTGTTTTGCTCATGTTGACTTAGAGGGTTTTGTTTCTTGGTGTCCTCCATCTGGTCTGGTTCTTACATTCTTTCGGCCTCTACTGTAGGATTCCCTGAGACCTGAGAGGAGGGTTTTGATGGAGACATCCCATTTAATGGCTGCAAGTGTCAAGGTCTCTTTCTCTTTGTATAGAATCTGGCTGTCAGTGCCTGTACTTGCTCCAGTCTGTGGTAGGAGGAAGCTTCTCTGATGAGCAAGGCACAGATGATATTTGTCTTCCTGCGTAGCTATAAAACGTTTAAAGCACAGTATTGCTTTTCCTTTGAGGATTTCATTTATGTATACATCGTAGTTTGCTTATATCCATCCTCCACTCTGCCTTTCCAACTCCTTCCAGAACTCACTTCCCCAAATTTCATGTTTTCTTTAATTTGTTCTTGAAAGGGTCTGTTGTGCAAAATACCTATGTCTTTACATATTTTGGCTTACAGTTTTCTTTGTCCATTTTTAAATAAATCTCTGTGTTGGTTTTTAAGTTTTTTTTTCTTTTAAGATTTATTTATTTATTATATGTAAATTCACTGTGACTGTCTTCAGACACTCCAGAAGAAGAAGTCAGATCTCATTACGATTGTTTTGAGCCACCATGTGGTTGTTGGGATTTGAACTCAGGACCCTCAGAAGAGCAGTCAGTGCTCTTAACCACTGAGCCATCTCTCCAGCCCCATCTATGTGTGTTTTACTTTGTTATTTACAGTGTCAACTAAATCAATGACAGTGTTCTTCAAAGAACCATATGTGGGCCTACACCAGAATTCCATAGAGGACTCTGTTTTCTCTTTTAACCTGATACCAAATAAATCTGAGATTTGGTTAAAAAATACAGTTGAACTAATATCTTGAGTCATTTCTCTTCACAGTAAAAGTACTGGATGGTGTATATGAACGACTAAGTTCATTAGTTTTTTACATAGTCTTCATGTTATTGATCATCTTGTGAAGTATTATGTCATGCAGAGGTCATCTTGAAAGACATATTCTGTTTGTTTTTTTTTTTTTTTTGGAGGGGTGTTACCATTAAAGTGAAAAAGTCAAGATAATTTATTACCTATTATTATGAAATTGGCATTAAACCATTTTGTATGTTTTCCAATTTTTGAGAGACTCATCAATGTGGCTATTTGATCTGGGAGCTTTGATTTGAGAGAGAAGCATGATTTGCAATTCAGAATGCATTTTTAATTGATGAATTCACCTAAACCAGAACTTTACATGCTCTTAGAATAGGGTAGGGACATGAGAAGGCAAATAGAACAGTTTGGAGTTGGAGCAGGGGGTGAGGGTGTGTGTGTGTGTGTTACACAGACAACATTAAGTTCTCCTAAGTTCCACGATGTTTAGACAGCGAGAATTCTGAGGACCAGCCAGCTTCCAGTGTTTCAAGCAAACTCTGAGTCATGGGAGAGGGATTATTTATGATCTGAACAACAACAACAATAAAAATAAGCATAAGATTGGACAGAAATCATAAAGACTTTTACTTGGAGGTGGTCTACTTAAGAAGCAAGACAATTATACTGATGGAGTCTCATGCATAGTTCCAGTAGGACCGAGACAGAGGCAAAAGATGGAGGAGCTGTCCCAGAGGATAAATAGAGCCATCAGTTTGGTGATTGGTTACTGTCAAAGTCTGATTAGGAGAGATTAACCCTGACCTTGATGTTTTAGTCATTGGGCAATATTCTTGTAGAATTAGGCTATTTCACAGAACAGGATGAGTAGTAGTGTGATTCCATAGACCAATTAGGACACAATTAGGAATAAGACATTTATTTGCAAATGCAAACTAAATCTCCTTCAGAGTAAGGCTGTATAACAACAGTTCTCATGATTCCTAATGCTGTGACCCTTTAATACTCTTCCTCACGTTAGGGTGACTTCAGCCATAAAATTATTATACTGCCGCTTTATCACTTCAATGTTGCTACTGTTATGAATCATAATGAAAATATCTGAGATACAATTCTCAATGCAGTGGTGAGCCACAGGTTGAGAGCCTCTGCCTTAAAGGGACATAATTGTCTAGGGTCAGTAGGACTTAAGGCATGCAATAAACTTCTGACAATTGTTACTATAGTTCCTATGCAGGATTAAGAATATGGTATATTGGTCAGTATTCGACATAGAAAAATGTAACTTTGTTCAAGTAACGTAGAGGAAATCGATAGAGGAAATGCACCATCATTTGGTTGGAGCTTTGTCTCTATTTCTGTGTTTTACTATCTATTCTTCTTGGCAGGAAGTAACCTCTCCCCACCTCTTCCACAACACTAGAATTCTAAGATTAGAAATAAGGCACTTTTAATCTCTCATGATTTCATCCCACATCAATTTCTGTTAGGAGTTTAGTGTTTGACTTCCTCAGAGTCCACTCTGAGGGGGGCAGAGATTTGCTTAAGGGAAGGGTTGGGTCCAGGTTCTCTCTTCTGGGTTTAGCTGATAGTTAAGGACAGTCATACAGTTGTAGAGCTTTTTTCTCCTCAGAGATTATTACTAAGGGTTTTATTTTGTTTTTCTCATTCTTGCATTAGGTTTTTGCCATTCATCTGTATGGCGCTCTGTTAGTTGATCTAAAGGTGGTAGGACCTGTGAGAATGGCACCAATAAAGGAGGCCCACTAATGTCTCATGAAATGGTTGACTTTCCTCAGAGCATCTCATAGTGTGTACTCCAATGGTTAAGAGTGTCACATGTGTAAGGTGTACAATCATATGGGCAAGAGGAACATGGTAGGCAAGCTGCACATGGTATAACCACGTTTTGGTATAGAGGCATACAGTTGTAATGAATACTCTTAACTAAACTCATTGCTAAACACCCCATTTGGCGGGGCCTGAGAGGGGAGAGCACATACACAAAAACCCATTCCAAGAACAATTCCTTATTTTTGAAGAAACTAAGGTCACAATACTCTTGCCTTCTCACAAGACAAGAAAACTTGTGCGTTTCCTCACAAGCTCTCAGAAGCCTCTCAAGACTCCAGTCTTGGTCCCTGTTCTGACAATGCTGCATACATACACACAGAGCTGGATTTGTACACATAAAGCTCAACTTCACCCTTCTTGGCTTTCACTTCTTTGTATTCCTTCTCAATTATTATTTCCCAATTGATAATGAATTTTCGTGTCGGACCGTCAAGACTGTTTTAGGACAGTTAATTACTGACTGCAGTGACCCTTTTGTAGGTCTATCATTTTTATTCCTATATCCTGCATGGATCTGAGAAGGCTTAGAGTGGTAGGTTTGAGGGATTTGGCTCTCGAGACGGAGATATAGTCACTTTGCAAGCTGACTGCTTCACTCAGCTATGAGTGAGTTGTTGAGAACCTGGTGCCTGGCGTGTTGCAGACTGGAACTTATTGCCCTGCCAGCTTAAGTCTTGCCTTAGCTATTCCACATTTATGCTGTCCTCCAGTTATCAACCACTCCTTGCATACTGAGAGTAAGAGTGACTATCAATGGTCTTCAGCACCCTGAGAACCTTTGTATACCCTTAGCATTGCTCTGTTCTCATAATCTGATGTCATCGTGCTTTTCTCTGCATCTCTATAGATGGCTGTCATGTTACATTTAAAAAAGATAAACATAAGGCATGAATTAGATAGCCAGGAAAAATAGCAGTACTTTAATGTTAAAGAATGGGGTGGTGGTCTTCTTGTGTGTGTGGGGTCTCCTATGTGTTTTGATCATATTATTTTAAAGAACTTAGGATCCTTCCATACCCTCTGACTCTTATGCCCTTTCTGCCTTCTCATCCACAGGGGTCTGTCAATGAGGGGAGGGATTTGATAGAGACATCCCATTTACAGAAGAGTGTTCCAAAGTCTCTTACTCTCTGTATAACATCTGGCTGTGGGTCTTTGCATTTGGTCCTCTGCGTTGCAGGAGAAGCGTCTCTGATGGCTGAGCAAGGCACTGGTCATAATTGTCTTTCTGGATAGCTATCAAACTTTTTTTTTTGAAGTGAAACAACTTGTTTAATGTTTCAGAGGCTAAAACCCAGATATTCTGCTTCCCTAAAGAAATGGGTTTCTGCTACCCTACTAGACTGCTATCTTGAAAGAAGGGGACTCTCTTGGGTTACTTTATAGCACAGGGCTAGAAAGGGTTAAGGGCAGCAATAATTCACAGGAATATGATTTTAGGCAGCATCTTTGACATACCTTGTCCCTCAGTTCCCCCAAGATCCAACCCATCTCTGCATCCTGGTGCTTGGATTTCTTTTCTTTTCTTTTTTTCTTTTTTTTTTTTTTTTGAATTGCTATCAAACTTTTAAAATGTAGAACTTTTATTTTTTTTTCCTTAAGAATTTTATTCATGTGTACAATGTAATTTGCTCATAATTTGATTTGTACAGGTGGGTTTGTCTATGCTTGCCCATACCTGCAGAGGTCAGAGATCCACTTAGTATATTCTTGACTCAATGTCTACATTTGTTTTTTTGAAACAGTATTTCTTAGTGGATTTGGAGCTCATCTGTTTGGCTAGGGTATTTGTCTCAG
>LR750184.1:172865-204380 GCA_902729485.2 Mus minutoides | reverse complement strand
ACACACACACACACACACACACACACACACACACACACACATATCAAAAATCAAGAATAAAGAGGCCACACAAAATAAGGAAAATGTGCACATCTAAGCTCTAAATATGGTCTTAAATCTAGTTATTTTATTAGTATCCTGATACAGATGTTCATTGGAGTATTTTAGGTCTTTTTAATCAGATATCAATCATACTTTTAAACAGAACACAGTAGCTACTCATCATATAAATGAATGTACATGTTGACATATATGTGTGTCTATATGTACACTGGTATCTTCTTCTTAAAAAATAATTTGGAATTTTAATGTCAAGATTAAAATATCACCTAAGAGCACACATAAAACTTATGTAGAAATTTCACAGCATCCAAACTTAGAGTTTTCATAAAATAACTTTGCACAGTGATTTTGTTGTTGTTGTTTACACACTGTTTTTCTTTTCTAAAATGCTGCTGTGCTTTATTTTATTTTATTTTATTTTATTTTTGGGGGGCAAATCAGGATGAAAATAGCATTCTTCTACAGAAAGAGAAAAATTTCAAGACTTTGATGGTATCTTGGAGTCTAGCTTGCTAAAGTACTAGAAAAGGCTGAGAACAGAATGAAGTCAAAACAATTGAGCGTGCACATAAATGCACCACGCGCAGGCAAGCAGCACATCTCTCCCACGGGAACTGCCGAGCCATCCAGGAAGCTACTTATCTGCTTTCTCAGTCAAGTAGTGTGAACTGTTTACAACCCTTTTTCAAAAATGGCAAACATAGTTGTGTTGGTAGCAGCCCTATCTGTATCCTTTCACCAAGGAAATGACTCCTTTTCTTTGCTCTCTGTTTACACTTTAGTCAAGCCTATCCCTATTTCCATGCCCCCTTGACCAAAACAGAGTAGATAGAGATTGGCAATTTAAATCAGATTGGATCTTAAGCAAAATGTCTTGATTTTCTTTTAACTTGAGTGGCCACACAGCTGCCTTGTGTCCCATAATTGAATTCCTATAATCTGTAAAATGCCTTGCTATTTCCGCTAGCTCAAAACGTTTTCTTGGAAGTAGCCAGTTAATATCAAATACCAGATGTGGGTTTGTTTGAAACCACCATGGTTTACTTTACTACAGTATTATTGCCTAAATGGAATATTTTTCATTCTTTTTCCCTATTTGTGTCTGTTGTGTGTATTTAGTTACTTTATTCTTTTTAAAGTCCTCTTCCAAGTTTATGTTTTGAAAACTGAACACTTCTTTAGATTCATGTTTGCGTATGGATCATCACATTAATGACATCCCAGAAAAACCAACTAATCCCTTTGTCTTGGAGCCAAACTTTAGTTTTGAGAGGACAGTGATTCACTGTTTGTTCCCTTTGAGTCTCCTGACTTTCTTTTATTTTTTTGGTGTTTATCCATGCCAAACTAGAAATTTAGGCCAAAATTATTCACGAGTCATTACTGTTACACTTAGCAGAGGGCATCTGAAGCCGCTTTAGATATACACATTAAGCCAATAATGAAGTCATAGATTAATGTAAGACTTTCCCTTCTCGATACTGCTAGCAATGATACTTGATGTGTTGGAGACAAATTCTAATTTAGAGAAATACACTTTTGTGGTATATCTACATGAGTATACTATCATTCTGTTACTGATACATGGTACAGCATGACAATGAGCTAGAGACGAGAAACTTAAGTGTGACTGCTTAGTTTCAAGCTTATTTGACTCTTCAAATTCTATTACAGTTGTCTTAGGTACTTTTCTGTTGCTATGACAAACTCCATGACCAAGGTGACTTATAAAATAAAATACTTAATTTGGCTTAAAGTTTCAAAAGATTAGAATCCATGATGACCTGGTTTTGACCAATCTGCCCCCTCTTCCTTTGCTCCCATGATTCCTTCCTATCTGCTTATGGTTTGCTTACCAGCCTGTAGGGAATACCATTGGGAAATGGTGAAAACTTTTGATCTAGGAGTCTAACGAAAATGAATTAAGTTGGGTTATTAAGGCCATTCCCTTGTCGATGAATTCCCCCATCCTTGGCATTCAGTTCTCCACGAAGTTAATGCTCTCTACTGCACAGCACTAACTAACTAAGTGTGGATTTCAGTATGGTGACTATGGATTTCACTCCAAGTCAATGACCTATCTGTGTGTGAGGCTGGGTGGTTTTACTTTAGAACACAGAAATACTATTTTCTGTATAAGTTTAAGTTCATTCTTTAAAGAAGTGTTTGTCTAAGCTTAAGTTTTTAATTGATTTTTTTGCAAGGACTTTGCTATTCTTGTTTTTTGTTTGTTTGTTTGTTTGTTTGTTTGTTTTTGGCTATTGGTTGTCTTTTCCTATGTGCAGTAGGAAAAAAGTATGTCTTAATGTCTGGATCATTGTATGAAGGTCATATTGACTTCCAACTTAGAACATATTGTTTGACTGTAAAGCCAAGTATCCTATTGGACAGTGTGCTCCTTGGTATTCAAAGGTATAGACACTATTATAAATCAAAATATCAGACACAAAGAAGTCTTCTTTATATTACATTCCAATTTTTCTTTTAATATTTCGTTTAATTCTAGTGTACGGTTTTGTGATTAAATATTTTAAGTAGTCTTCAAGTTATTTTAAAATAGCTGAAGGGGAGGTTCAGATATTGCAGGTGTGCACAGACCACATTATATATGTAGAGGTCAGAGGACAACTTTGGAAGTCAGTTCTTATCTCCCACCCTTTTGAGTCAGAGTTATTCTTGTGTCTACTATGCAGTATACTCCACACTAACAGCTAATTGAGCATCGAGTCCATTCTCCTGTCTCTAAGTTCCATTTCACCAAATGTGAAAGCTCTGGAATTAGAGATTCAAGTCAGCAAGTCATCCCATCATCCCATCAAACTATTTTTTTTTTGTTTTGTTTTGTTTTGTTTTGTTTTGATATAGCTTCTAGAGATTGACCCTAGTCATGACATTTACAGTGTGGTAGTTTGAATGAGAATGACTCTCTAAGACTCATGTATTTAAATGCTTATGCTTCCATTCTGGGAACTGTTTGAGAAGGATTAGGAGGTGTGGCTTTGTTGGAGGAGGTGTGTTACTATTCTTTGAAATTTCAAAAGCCCATGCCATTCCTAGTTAGAGCTCCTTCCCTTCTCTGTCTCCTATGTGGATCAGATACAAGCCCTCAGCTTTTGCTCTAGCACTATACTTGCCTACCTGCTGCTCCGTACCATACTGGTTACAGACTCACCCCCCAAAACTGTAAGCAAGGGCCCAGTACACTGTCTATTGCAAGTTGCCATGGCTGTGGTGTCTCTTTACTGCAATAGAAATGTAACTAAAACACAGTTTAAACTCCTTTACCCACCAGCTATTTTTATTGTCACCATTTTTTTCCCTAATTACAGAATAGCTGTGTCCATCACTGCCAGAATTTTTCTTACTTATGCATCTGCCTGTCTGTTTTTCTGTCTTTCTATGTAGAGAAAGTCTTCATAAGTCTTCATAAAATACATGGAAGAATATATTGAAAAAGTTTTTAAATCAATTTGAGTTCAAACTCAATTTCCTTTGGAAGATTTTTTAAAATTATATTTCCATCCCTAATTATGTATTTTCTTATTATTTTAGCTCATAGTTGATACTTTGCTTTGAGGGTGAATTTGATTTTAATGTAGTATTAGCTGGCTTTATGACTTGAAATCTTTATTACATGTATAGTACCCTCCAGCACAGGACTTTGTTTGTATAAAGTTGACATAAGAAGTCTAAAAAATCATGCATTTTTAATTGTGTGATGTATTATAGGGAAAACAGTCAGTCTTTGATAACATATGATTGGTTAAAATTGGTAAGACTAATTTGTTCAATTATGAAAACTGATAATCAGCAAGTTTTAGAAATGTCTGAAATGAACTGAAGAATTCTCAGGAATTGGAAAGGTTTAGTTCTTGTGGGTGTAGATCAGATGGTGTTTTGTGTAGATCAGATGGTATTTTGAATCTGAGCTGTTGTTTTTTGCAGCAGGGGCCTGAAATTGTTTTAACACATATGGGTTATTATTAGCTATTAAAGTTAACTTACATTCAATTATTTTGCACTCAAAAGATGATGAGAATGTATGATACTCCATATAAATAAGTTCTTAGGTGTTAAAAAAAAAAGCCCAACAACTCTTAACAAAGCTAGATTACTAAGTCATCAGTTTTGAATCACAAATTCCAAATTCAACACTTTAAGATGTTGCAGTGCTCAATTTGATTTACTGCCCTGTTGTTGAAAAAAAATTGATTTATGTCATGTTGATGATGACTTTTTTTTCACATAGTATTCTTTTCTAGAAGATCCTGCTTCCTTATTTGTTCCTTCCCTAAGCATTTTAAAGTTATGTTTATGTAGTATATTTTATGTCTATACGTATTTTGCTTGTGTCTATACTATGTGTGTGTTTACTTCATACAAAGAACAGAAGAGGCCTCAGAATACCTACGACTGGGTTTTCAGACCTTTGCGAGAACTCTGGAATAGCTCTAACTCATGAGCCAGCCCTAGAAATATATTTTTTCTTTACTTTAGACAAATAGCAAGACCAATTGCAACACAGTTGAGTAATTGAAGCTTCCAAGCAGTGCTACCTACAGCGACTCTGCATTTGTCACAGTTAGACCATCCATAGGTCAAGCCACATTGTCCTTTCTCCTGCATGTTATTTTTTTCTTTTTATATTGGTTTTGATTAAAATATAATACATCTGTGACTATAATTGTGGGTAAAATAAGACCTTACTTAAAGTTATCAAGTTCTTAGTGTTTTTTTTTTTTTAGGCCTTTTCTGAAAAAAATAGTTGACTATCAGTTAAACTAAACAAAGGAAGCAGATCTTTAAGTTCACACCATCTGTAGAGTACATACACCCAAGAACGGCCTTTGATTTCTGTCATTCACTTTATAACATTTGTCATTGTACTTAGCAAGTAATGGTTGCCCTTCCTGTCCCAATGTTTAGGTCTTAAATAAAACCCGGAGAAAGCAATTCATATGATTCAAAAAAGTTAAGTAATTTATGTGTTAAAGATTTTTAAGAGTTAAAACTAATTCTGTCTGGATTATGTTAAATAATAAACAACAAGGTAGGAGATAAGTATACTAAATATACTACCCATAGCCTAAAGTAGTGATAAAAACATACACTTTAATACATTTAAATATAATTTCTAGGATGAAATTTTACGCTTGATATAGGTGAATAGTTCATTCTGATATATTCAAAGCACTGAAAGCAAATCAACCTAAAACGTGTGTAATACATTTTCCAATTTTTCCAAAATTCTTCAGCTATGACATCATCATAGAAAGGTGCTTTTGAGCTCGGGTCAGGCTGGGGGCAGAGCAGGGGCAGGGGGTTGAATCTTCTAGACCCTTCCTGCTCCTTATACCATTTATTGCAGCTCTCTTTTTGGGGGGGGGGTTGGTTTTTCGAGACAGGGTTTCTCTGTGTAGCCCTGGCTGTCCTGGAACTCACTTTGTAGACCAGGCTGGCCTCGAACTCAGAAATCCACCTGCCCCTGCCTCCCAAGTGCTGGGATTAAAGGCATGCGCCACCATGCCCGGCTATTGCAGCTCTCTTATAAGATTCCTCTGTGGGAAGTCTTGGCAACACCTCTGAAATATCCCAGGACATTGGCATGTTGTTGTTTCTCGGCACAGATTTGATCATGTGTCATGTCTTATGTTATAGTTCTATTGGCTCTGATTCAATTTATCTGTACAGTTCAGATAAATAGTTGGAATTTCTCATAGCTGAAGCTTGGCTACTTGAGGTCATGGATCCCAGCATGACTTATAACTAGTACTGCCGTAGGTTAGTTCTGGTTGATAGAATGCAGTAGAGGTTTGTGGGACAGCTTATATTTTTCGGCCAAGGAAACTCTATTTCTTCTTCTTTCCTTATTTTCTTACCTGTGAAGCAGAAGCTGTGGTACAATTTTGTCTGCATGTCAAAAGACATTTTCTTTACATTGATGTGGACTAAGATTTTCATAATTATTAACATCAACTCCTGAAAAAGGAGTGCTTCTCTAAATTCACACTTTTGTGTCCTGAATGTGCTGAGCCTTAAACTTAAAATAATTTGTATCTTTGTAATAAAACTTCTATACTTGTCTGATGGATACTTTAAAGTGTTGAATCTCTGTCTTATGCATGCTTTAAGGTGACTTATTCAATCGTAGCTTTCAAATAAATAAAGGTTATATGTATTGGTAAGGCCATACTCTCTGTCCATTCTAATTGTTATGTCTAATCTGTAGGTATAAGGACAAATGTTTTTGTTAGGTATTTTTCTGGTTTGGTAAAGTTGTGGATGTGGATTCTCCTCCAGTATCCATGACTTTACTTGCATTGATTCGTTTCTAGGCTTCTAGTAAGAGGCATGGTTTCCCTCGTGTTGAATAATTCTTAAGTCCAGTTGGAGAGCTGATGGCTACTGCTGAGGTGTATGTGTGTACAGCCACTATTGCACTGCTAATGCCATGATGGACTTTGATGTGATCACAGTCTGTAGGACTAGGTAGGACTCTTGGTTGCCTACCTCCTTTGAAAGAGTGCATGGTCAAGTGCATGGTCCTTTGCAACATCTCTTTGTGGCAGATGGAGAACACTACACAAAACCACAACCAATCAAAATGCAGAGCTGTGGAGGCCAGGCCCAATGGATATATCTACAAAATATCCTCACACCTAAAGTACAAGGAACCTTGTGGAAGGGGGGATAGAAAGATTTAAGGGCAAGATGATCAGGGAATTTTCTATGAGACTGTCTCTTAGTTATGCCAGAAGCTACACCCATAAAGTATGAGGAATCTGAGTGCCCCAATAGGAACTGAACCAGGACCATACCAGTGCCTATGCCCGAGTAGATGGAGAAAAGCCCACAAGGCCTCAACCCTACACAAGGAAGTACAGGCAACTAAGGAAGGCCAACGATGGAGAAAGAATATTCCTCAGGGAGGAGGATACCAGTTGATTAGCCAATATAGAATGGTCAGCCTTATAAACAAGCATATGTAATATTATATTGATAGACAGCTTCTACTTAGGAACATATATGTATATACATATATCATGCAATAAAAATTAATGAAAAAAAGAGGTCATGAATTTGAAAGAGAGCCAGAAGAGATATATGGGAGGCTTAGGATGGAAGAAAGGGAAGGCGAAAATATTGTAATTATGTTATGATCTAAAAAAAAAATGTTGTAAAAGAAGTGTTTGTACTCTGAAGATGAACCCCTACTAACTCTGATTATTTGGAAAGCTAAAGCTTGACAGAATAGAAGTGGAAATTTGTGAAGATTTTAGAGAGAAAAGTTCGATAAGAAATCTGAAAACTGACAAATGAAGCTTGAAGGAAATACTGTCCTAAGTTTCCTTCAGAATGACAAAGTAGCCCAACTGTTCGCAATTCCTGGTTGATTCTAGGCCTTGGAAATCCTGGTTTTGTCTTCAGCGTCATCAAGTGGGACATTAGGAAAGAATGCCCACTGAAATTTAAAACAGCTGGGTAGACAATATATAGTTTATATGCTTATCCCATCTGTCAACAACGGCTTGCAGATGTCACGTGAACTGTTTTAACTGCGATCCTAAAACTCAAAGGAATGTCTAGAGGTGATAAAAAGCACAGTTCGGTGACAGGCAGAGCTCTTTTCTTCTGCAGTGCTCCGTCCGACACACTCCCAAATGTGTACAGACTCTTCTGCACTGGCGAAGTGTTTCAGCCTACCAGTTTTAGAAGAAAAAAAAATCAAATAATAACTGAAATGTTATCCATGCTAATATATTTTTTCTAATAGTTTATTTATAGACTCAATATATTCATTTCAGCTAAATTTATCCCTTAGTCATAAACTGGGATGGAGACTACAGGCCAGGCAACAGTACCTCTGAAATGATTCAAGATTTGCATCTCAATAAGTTTTCTTTCTGCAACTTATTTATTTCCCTTTTGGGCTAAGGATCTATTCATTTTTAACTCCAGGACATGTGTCTAAAAATCACTTCTTCCAATCATTTCCTGATTGTTTGAGTTCCTTAGAGTCAGCAGGATTTGTGCAGTCTTTCCTATGTTAAGGCACTTTGACTTCACCAGTTATATGAATCAAATCAATTGTCCTGTAGCTTGTCCAGGTCTAAAGCAGGAGCAATTGATTTTTAGGATGGTCTTACTTGACAATCCACAGGCTACAAGTCAAGACAAGTCAGGCATAGGAAGCAATGTTAATTAAAACATGTCCTGATGCATCCTTTCGAGACAGAATCTAGATCAACAAATGACATGATTTCTGTGCTGATATTGGGACATCAATCTTCCCTCTTATCCCAGAGACAGTATCTTTTTATGTAGCATTGGCTGTCCTGGAACTCAATCTGTAGACCAGGTTGACCTTGACCTCAGAGGTTTGCCGGTCTCTGCCTCCTGAGTACTAGGTTTAAAGGTCTACCCACGCTTGGAGAAATCAAACATTTTAATTGTTAAGGTTGGTCATGTGTTTCTGATTCTTATCTATGTTGCTTACACTTTAGTTCCATTTCTTTTCCCTTACATGTTGTGTACACTTTGTCTGCGTGGACATGTGACGAGCATCACGAGTGTGGACTAATTGTCTTAACGTTACCAAGTTGCAGAGCGGCTGACAGGGTGCTTTCTCCCCCTTTCACTTAGTCTTCCACAGTTAGTAGCTGCGTCACATACGCCTTCCTATATTACTTAAAAACTTATGCATTAAATTAAAATTTAAACATTATCCTTGAGTTTCATGAATCAAAACATCAACTAGGACTTTTATTTTGTATTCCATCTCATTCTATTGAAATCATTGGCTGTGACACAAATTAAATGATCCTAACGTGTATGTTTTTTTTCCAAGAAGTACATAATATGCATAGCGTAAATCCACTCTATGTTATATATCATTGATGATTATGGTTTCTACTTTTTTTTCCCTAGAAATTTACTGAGGGCATGTAGGTTTCAAAAGTGTAGAATATTTACTTGCC
Source organism: Mus minutoides (assembly GCA_902729485.2). NCBI lineage: Eukaryota > Metazoa > Chordata > Mammalia > Rodentia > Muridae > Mus > Mus minutoides. The sequence continues at coordinate 195,339 of LR750184.1, read as the reverse complement.
TTTTATTTTGATTTGAAATGAAGTTGTTCTTCTAAGTGTATATCTTGGCTTCTGAAAATTAGCATTTAAATGAATATTTATTGAGCATAATGAATCAGCTGAAATCAAAGGGAGAATCAGTTTTGCTTCTCATTGATCAAGTGCTTTCCTTATTACTTTCCTCTTTGCTTTTATACATTTTAACAACTTGCTCTTAGTTTTCTTTCTTTGCTCTTCTTTCGCGAGCTTTCTATAGTCCTATAGTATGCTCTTTGATACCAGAAAGTACTAAAGTTCTGCCATATGTTCTTTGATACTAGAAAGAACTTTCAGCAGTTAAGGCAAACCATAAAATAATTTCATTTCAGTCTCAAATGACTTTACCAAATCCTTTGAGATGTGGTTGTATTTAACAGAAAGTTGCATTTGAGTGGTTGAAGAATATTGCATTTTATTTATATCTAGTTATCCAATAACCTTCATGGGTGGCCAAGATGCTACAATTCAGAGTCGTCTGTCATTATCATCGATGTTTGGAATTCAGTCTTTTTTTTTCACTCATTCATTTTAACATGAGTGTTTGTGTGTGTGTGTGTGTGTGTGTGTGTGTGTGTGTGTGTGTGTGTGTGTTTTGTTTTGTCTTGTCTTGTCTTGTTTTGTTTTGTTTTGTTTCTTCTTCTGGGTTTCTGTGGCTGTGGTGACTCTATGCCTCTGTAACATTGTATCTGATTGGAAGGAAGAACTGAAGAATGGAGTATCTGAATAGGGGTAGCACTATAATAGAAAGACCAAAAAATCTTCTGAAAATAGTTTTTAATCAAAACTATCTCTTTGCCATCTTTAGCTTCAAGACAGGGTAAGAAGCAAAATATGTGCATATTCAAAGATATTAAAATTCTTGTGAAGAAGAAATAGAGAGTAGAACCTAATTAGAATACTGGTAGCATTTGTTGCTGTTTTCTGAATATTTTCCCTTTTTGGGGCTTCCAAACTTAATGCATTCTTTTTCGAGTAACTTGCACAGTTAATGTTTCTTGAAACACTGAATTTTGAGTAAGATTAATATTACTCTCCATGTCCTAAAGATTTAAGGTCTAATTTGCAGAGAGCATTTTTCCATGAAATAGTCCTAGAGATGAGGATTTGAAATCACCTTTAATATGTCAAAAGTCGATATGCAATAAAGAAAGAAAACTCTTGGGAAGTCTATGGCTCTGAAAAAGTACTAAAATAATGTAGGTTTCAGTCAAATATAATTAGGTAAATATTACATTATTTTTTAACAGAATATTCCATCTTTCACTTTCTTATTTTCTGTGTGTGAAGTTGAAATCAGAAAACTTTCCAATATTAATTCTCCTTGTGAATTTTTTTCTACTACTTAATGCATAGACTGGGACCTCGCTTTCTTCAGTATTAATGTGTTCATATGAAAAGTGATGACAGCTGATATTAGATCACAGACACATATTATGGGATTATGGTTAAAAAAAGCCAAGTCATCAAGGAGAGAGTATCATTTCACTTTTCACACTACTGCAACACTCCAGGTGTGTGTGTAATGTGTTCTCTTCAGGGAGGAGAGTGGCGTCCCATTCACTGGTTCTGATATGGAACTCTTCATGTGTCTCTGGTGGCGCACGCCTTTAATCCCAACACTTGTGAGGCAGAGGCAGGCAGATTTCTGAGTTCGAGGCCAGCCTGGTCTACAGAGTGAGTCCCAGGACAGCCAGGGCTATACAGAGAAACCCTGTCTCAAGAAACCAAATATCTGTCTGTCTGTCTGTCTGTCTGTCTGTCTGTGTGTCTGTGTGTGTGTCTTGAGTCCTATGATTTATTCACTAACACAGATTAATATGAAAACCAGAAGATTAAAGATGTATTTATTGTATTTGTGATGATGATAATAGAATATTGGAACACATTTCTCTATTTCCTTGTTTGCCTATTGATTTTATTACTCTAGTACTTAAAAAATTAGATATATTTATTTTTATGTGTATGAATGTTTTGTCCGTATGTATGTATGTATGTATGTATGTATGTATGTATGTATGTATGTATATATGCATTGTGTAGGTATGTATACTACACATATCTGCCTGATACCCATGGTGGTCAAAAGAAGACATCAGATTCCCTGAAACTGGAGTTACAGTCAATTGCTAGCCACCATGTGGGTGCTGAAAACTAAGCCTAGAGCCTCTGCAGGAAGAACAAGGGTTCTTAGCTATTAAGCCATCATCTCTCCAGCTCCTTATTTGAATTCTTTTTTTTTTCCTTTTCAATTTTTATTAGATATTTTCTTCATTACATTTCAAATGTCATCCCGAAAGTCCCCTAAAGCATCCCTCATCCCCCGCCCTGCTCCCCTACCCACGCACTCCCACATATTGGCCCTGGCGTTCCCCTTTACTGGGGCATATAAAGTTTGCATGACCAAGGGGCCTCTTTTCCCAATTATAGCCAATTAGGCCATCTTCTGCTACATATGTAGCTAGAGACATGAGCTCTGGGGGTACTAGTTAGTTCATACTGTTCTTCCACCTATAGGTTTGGAGACCCCTTCAGCTCCTTGGGTACTTTCTCTAGCTCCTCCCTTGGGAACCCTGTGTTCCATCTAATAGCTGACTGTGAGCATCTACTTCTGTGTTTGCTAGGCACTGGTATAGCCTCACACAAGACAGCTATATCAGGGCCCTTTCAGCAATATCTTGCTGGCGTATGCAATAGTGTTTGTGTTTGGTGGCTGATTATTGGATGGATCCCCGGCTGCAGAAGTCACTGGTTGGTCCATCCTTTTGTTTCAGCTCCACACTTGATCTCTGTCACTCCTTCAATGTGTGCTTTGTTCCTAATTCTAGGAAGGGGCAAAGTGTCCACCCTTTGATCTTCATTTTTCTTGAGTTATATGTATTTAGGAAATTGTATCTTGGGTAATCTAGGTTTCTGGGCTAATATCCACTTTTCAGTGAGTACATGTTATGTGAGTTCTTTTGTGATTGAGTTACCTTACTCAGGATGATACCCTCCAGATCCATCCACTTGCCTAGGAATTTCATAAATTCATTGTTTTTAATAGCTGAGTAGTACTCCATTGTGTAAATTTACCATAATTTCTGTATCCATTCCTTATTTAAATTCTTAATCATACTATGTAAAACATATTTTCACTAAGTAGACCATGTACCAAATATATCTGGACTTAGACATGGAAAAGCTCTTAAAAGAGAGCTGCAAACACTCTTTCTTTTAAGAAATTTGACATTTGAACATTTTAACTAGTTTATTATTTAAATATTCACCTGCAATTGGATTATATGCCCTTATTGCTTTGAACTATTTTTCACAGACTGTAATATGTGCTGATATCTTAGTAGAGCCCACATTAGAATATACTTTTCACATTGATTCCTATTTTGAATGATATTTAAATAGTTTCTATAGGAAAGGTAACATTCACATAATTATCAGTTATTTTCACTTCCATGTTGTATGAGACAAGAGGATGTTGTATGAGTTTTATTAGGTCTTGTAGGGTGCAGTGAACATGGCCATTCTAAACACAAATGTGCTCATCACATGCAACATGAATCATGATGTGTCTTATGGTTCGCCAGTCACAGTGCAGTTCTTCATCTTTATTAAATTCCAAGTTAATCTTTTTAAACCACAGAACAGTATTTGTTGATTTCTAAAACAGTTCACTATGTGGTTTTAGAGGTAGGGACTCAGAAGTAGATAATTTCAAGATTAAAGCATGTTATTTCCTGTCTGGGATGTCTACTTTGGGACTTTATTTGGCTCTGCTGTCTCAGGGCAATACCCTTTTGGTCACTGGTAATAAATACCATGTTATATTTTAAAATAGAATTTATAACTAGTTGAAGAAACTTACTAAGTATATTTAAAAAATCATTCTGGTGACTAATATCCTAATAACAGTTTTATTAATATTAGAATTTATTGATTTTAATTCTAAATGACTTTTTTTTTTTTTTTTGGTTTTTCGAGACAGGGTTTCTCTGTGTAGCCCTGACTGTCCTGGAACTCACTCTGTAGATCAGGCTGGCCTTGAACTGCCAAATTTGAAATGAGTCTGCAAGTAGCCAAATATAATTGCCAAATATATCTTAAAATATATATATTTTTTAACATAGATTCTTACTTTTAAGCAGTAATGCTTACAGAGGACATTCACTTGCTTTAGATAGTAATGGGCCTAGCTTTTGCTATTATAATTCTAAGTATATTGAGACCAGAGGAATAAAAGTGACAGGAGCCAGCTACCAGTTGAGAGACTGAACATTTACTTTAGTTTAATTTCCATAATTGCTGTTTTACAATCCTATATAATTGCCTGATATTTTATAAATTGCCTGAAGACATATTTCTAATGAATAAGGATTTTGTCTCAAGTACTGTAAGTATATGCTTCGTTGAATTTCTTTACTATGGGTTACTAACACTTGTAGTATATTTGTACTGAGTATAGGAACCTAGATCTGACTCCCAGATAATTCAAGTATATTATCTTTAATGATTATATTTTAAACTGTTAGTAGTAGGCCTAGGGACATTGAAATCACAGGAACTTTGGAGGCAGTCCCGGCTTTGAATTGAGCACCTTATAATTATATATGTTTTTCTCTCAGGCTTCCTTGACTATAAAGTAAAGGAATAAAGCATCTGTTCTCATACTTATCTCATTGAGGAGGAAACACCTATTTTTAGTTAATGATTTAATAGTGGCAGTATCTGAAGGCTTGGTTCCATGTTTCTGGACCCTTGGTAAAAATGAACATCTGGGCAGTTGGGACACATAGAAGATACTTATCCATGTCAAACAGGAATCAGAGACAGAAGGACGAAAGTCCAGGACCAAAGTACTTCATGGACATGTTCTCAGTGACCAGATACCTTCATATAGGGCCTACCTCCTAAAGTTTGCACAGCCACCCTAAATAGTTCTACCAGCTGGGGACCACATGGAACATTTTACTCAAACTCTTACTCTTTACCACATTGCAAAGGAAGTCCATGTAATGCAGTATTTTATGTCTGGGTTCAGTTCCAATAAAACTTGTCCATTTTTCAGTGCCTGCCATAAGTGTTATAATCCTAAGTGTGAGTTGCATTCCTGACCTGGCCCACAAGAGAGAATGAAGTTCATCTAAGCACCCATTAATTAATGTTATCTGTGCTTGTTAGGTGCACACTTAGGAGATATAAATAAAATAACATTTTTAGATACCAATGCCCTTCATGTTGTGGAAGCCATTGAAAGGCACCAGACTCTGTTTCTGTTAAGTCACTGTCAGTCATATAAGGAAACTAAAAAGGACAGAGAAAGGAACAAGGCGAGTTTACTGTGCTCATATATCTTTTTAACCTGTGGGTAGCAACCCTTGGGGTTGAATGGCCCTTACGCAGGGGTCACTTATCAGATATCCTGCATATCATTTCTCTCAATTCCTCCCTTATCATAAGATCATTGTACTGGCTTTTGTTGTATTCCATAGTGATACAACCTCATTATGGAGCAGGGGACTTGATTTTATTAATTGTCTTTAGCAGATTGGTTGGCATGCAAGCCTCTGGGTTATTTTCTTGACTGATATGGGTGGATTCAATCTACAGTGTTTGGTGCCATCCCTGTTCTGATGCTCCAGGGTGGTGTAAGAAGGCAGACTGAACACATCTTAAAGAGCAGCCCAGTCACAGCACTCTTCCATGGGCCATTGTGGGCAGTGTTGTCTCTAGGCAGATGATCAAGGGTAGTCTAAGAAAACAGTATGAGGCAGACATGAAGGCCAAGCCAGTAAGAGTGTCTCCGATAAGAAGCATGGCATCTTCATCCCTTCCTCATTGGCTCCTGCCCTTACTTTCCCTCATAATACACTGCAATGTGTAAGAAATCAAAATAAACCTTTCTTTCCCAAGATACTGTTGGTCACAATGTTTATTACAGCAATAGAAACCTTGGTCAAGATCAGTATTTATCTTACTCCTGAGGTTTCACCATTAAAATCTTGTTACCTGCCATGACTACATTGAGGATTTTATTTCACTGTGAGTTTTATAAAAACACATCATTCATTCATCCATAGACTGAAGAAAGTACTAAGTATTGTTCAGATGGCAGAGATCAGCACAGAAGGGAAATTTTATTCTATGGCCTTTATTATAATTTCTACATAAAAAGCAAGGGTGGGAAGTTTAAATCTTTCAGGATTGACTAATTAGAATAACTTCAGTAGGTCCTGTAATCTAAGCAGACCAGTGTTGACTGGCAGGCCTTAAAAGCAAGGTAAAAAAAATAGTGTTTCCTAGAGAGTTGGACTAGAAATAACGGACATATGGCTCCAGGGAGAGGAAGTTTCAGACTCTGTGTAATAATCTTAATCTCTTACCTTATTTAGCAACATATTCAAGAGTTGATTCTTCTTGTTCAGCTTTTTTTTTTCCTTTAGATGATCTTATCCGACTAATTACATTTTCCCTCCTTTTTATCATGTCTCTCCCCACCCCACACACTTAAGTATTTTTATTTGTGTTGTTGTTTGTTTGATTGGTTTTATTTCACTAATCCTCTCTTTAGCTACATGATTACTAATTTAGTCTACTAAGATCTGTTTTGGTTAGTGTATCATTCAGATCATATATGTATATACATATACATATACATATACATATACATATACATATACATATACATATACATATACATATACATATACATATACATATACATGTATGTATATAGGCAGGTGTTCTTGCACAGTTATCTATACCTTTGGAAGACAAAAGCTAGAAGTTGGTACTAGCTATTATCCTTGAATTGATTGGGTAGGCTGATTGCCCAGTAATTTCTAGGATTCTTTCTATCTCTGCCTTGTCTACACCTAGATTGTATAGAAATGTTCTATGCCCAGCTTTTCACATGGGTACTAGAACCAAAACGTGCATCCTCCTGCTAGTGTACCAAGTATTTCACTGACTGAACCATCTCCCAAGCACTTTATCTCTGTTATTACAGGACTTGCTCAGAACTAGATAAACTGAGGACTCTAAAAAAAAAAGCTGAACTAGTATTAATTGGGGAAGAATTCTTAGAAGCCTGGTTCTGTTTTAAGAACAATCATTTGATTGTAGCAATATAGAAATGGCCTTGACCATTTCAAGAGAAAAAGTTTGCCTACACAGATAACATTGCAGTCTAATATTTGACTACCACACAGGCTAAGATCTGGCCATTATGGAAAGGATTCAGACTTTGCATTTAATTTAGAAATTATAGTGTATATATAACAAGTAGATTTGGAAGAAAAATTTTGTTCCTCGCGACAAGTTGCCCAACCAAGCACATTTCCTAGTCCAGATGGTGCTAAGTTGGGAAGCTACTGACACATGTACCTTCTATCTTTTCTGACATAGATCGAAATTGATAATCACATTTAATTTACTTGGTGTCGGCATAAAACACTTTTTCTTGCCAGTTGCCAAGACTTGTACATTCCCTGATTCTCAGAACAATCTGCAATGATTGATGCTTGGTACTTGCTCATCTAAATGCAACTTTACTGCAGGGAAGCATGTCAAACCTCTAGATATTCACTTGGCAGTCCACACTAGGCAATGCGGTGCCCAGGAATTACAGGTGATTATATAAGGAAAAAATGTTATGAAGAAAGCACAGACAATTAACAGATATGTCCTCTAAAATGAGCCCTTACATATGTAATAGTGGTTCACTAGTGTCTATCGGTTAATGTCACATTTCTATATATTTAAACTCAATAAGAGTGAATGTTTTAGTGAAGAATGTTGTAATAAACAATGATATTTTATTGAATGATGTTTACCAAAGAAAAATATTGAGGTGCAGAATACAGCATTTCAGATTATGAGACACAGAAAACATTTGTAGAGATTGTATATTCACCTCTATGGAAACAGAGGAAAAGAGAAGAGGGCATTTTCCTAAAACACACTGACTCTGAAAGATTTCTGAATGTAACTTATCATAACAAAGAATACCAAGCTGCCGAATCATCAGGTTCATGACAGTTTCAGATTGCTTAAAGAGGCCTGTTACCCATCAAATTTAGTAATAATTGCATGTTAAGTAACTGTGAATAAATTAGACTTTGAGAAAAACTATAAAGAAAGGCAGCAGAATATATATTCAGGAGAATGAGAAAATATAAAAAATGAACACAAGGTGTTGAAGGATAATAATAGATAATAATGAACAATATTATGTATGTGATGTGGAGGATATATATGATGTGGAGGATAGCACTTTGATTTTTAATCTCTCTAATGTATACTTTAGAATTTAAACTAGAATTCAACATTTCCTAAAGTAGAACTAGTATTATTTTATTGGAAGTATAAGGACTGCTTCTTATTGTATCTCTTTGTCATAGTTGGTAGCAGATCAAACTGATGGTTTTAATTGAATATCTTGTAAAAATGGTATCTATACTAATATAAATATAGATCAAGGGGTCTTACATTCTCTGCCTGTCAGAATAGTTATTATCTATTCATTTGGCACTTAACATGTTCTACATTGAGGACAAGTGTCATACTTGTAGCTTTTTATAGATTTAACATTCATAAACTAGTTAGATGGATTGTACAGAGAATCTCATGTGTTTTGTCAATAAAAAGCCTATGGCTAATGAGCAAAGGGTGGGTTAGAAGGTGGGACATCTTTTAAGAGACAGAGAGGATTCTGGGGAAGAGTCTGGTGTGGGATATTATCTCTAACTTTGGAAGATATGGTCACATAAACCTGAGGAGAGGTAACTAATCATGGGGAAGATATAGATAGTTTAAATGGGTTATGTAAGTAACGAGTTAGGGAAAAAAGTCAAAGCATATAGCCTAAGTATTTATTTATATATAATTATGTCTCACAGCCATTATCTCTGGGAATAAAGAGGAAGGCTGGAAAAGCCAATGGCAACAGTGGGTCTTGATCATGGATAGTCCCAAGAGAGAAAAACTATGCTAAGTAATACTGGTTTTATCCATTAGCTTACTCTGCTACCTATTGAAATATCTTCACCTTGTTTTCTCAGTTTACTTCTCTGTATTTTAGTTCTCCTTCTGTCTATGTATGGCTACTATTTACTGGGTACTTCCTATGTGCCAGGCATTGAATATGTGTGTATGATTAACATGAACCTATGAAAATCTTTGATTGTTTTTTTCATCTACTGTTCATGTCTAAACAGTAATCTGTCAGTAAGTCAGCTCTTCTTTTCGTCTAAAATACGTCTAAAACTCATGTATTCCATGAATTTCAGTGGTTGGTGTTCCTAGACCGGTTTGATGTTCTGTCCTGCTTTCATGATTGCAGTAAAACCCAATTGGTTCTTTCCTTCTCTTCTCTTCTCTTCTCTTCTCTTCTCTTCTCTTCTCTTCTCTTCTCTTCTCTTCTCTTCTCTTCTCTCTTTTCTTCCTGCAAATTCAAGTCTAGTCTATCCATGGAAGTCAGAAAGTTTCTCTAATTGTAAAGTCACATTCTCCCTAGATATATCCTATATTGAGGATAACACAACCCATGCTGCTTTCACCACTAAGAACTTCTGTGAGTTTTGTTTCTACCATGTTGCCACATTTTCAGAAGAATGGAGTCTTTTTCTTCTGTCTGTTTTGTAATTGAATTCTTTTCTGAGAGTTTGGAATGTTCTTCCTTAGATGAGCATAGCTGGATCTGGTTTTTGTTGAAGTTCCAGCTTCAGTGCCAATTCTTGGGAGGGGAGGGGGGATCCTACATTCCTTTTCTATTCCAAATTAACCACCCAGTTCTATCCCAGTCCTCTGTCTGTTTTCAGAATCATTTTGATTATTTATTTATTTGCATACTTCTTAATTGACTCTCTTTCTATATGGGAAGTGCCAAAGCTTTGAAAGATTTTTATTCATAGCTGTGGATAGCAGAATGCTCACAAATAACAGTGAAATCTGGTTTTTGTTCTTCCTTTTCTTTTTTGTTTCATTTTCTTTTCTTTTCTTGACTCCATGCCCTACTATATAATTGAATTTGACCTGAAATTTGTTAAGTAGCCTATGCCTTCCAATTTACAACCCTCCTGATTCGACTAGAATTACTAGCACATGCCGCTCATAGACTAAAGCGATTTCTGACACCCAAAAATATCTGTGAACCTTTAGTGCTTGTCATTCAATTGAAAATTATTGTCTTATAAGATCTTGGGATACTATTATAAGTTTAATGACATTATTATAATTTTAAAAGACAAGACATTGCCCAGGGTCATCTAAAGAGTGTCATGTCACAGTGAGAATTTGATCTCAGAATTGTTAAACACCGAGGGGTGATTAGTTCAGGTGAGCATTGATCCTCAAGAGGCTCTTGATATAGCTCTCAAAGCATGGTTGAGCTTCCATAGGACCAGGATGCACTATAGAACAGTGAGCCTGCTTCTCCACACTTCTTGTTTCCTCCCATTTGAACTCTCTGCTATGTAAATGTAATCTTCCACAATGGGAGACTTAACTTGAAGGTCTTCACATGACACTTGGTACTGTCCGATCATTGACCTTTAAACGGTCAAAACTATGTGCTCAATAAATATCTGTTCTCCATAGATTAGCCATAATAAAGTATTTTTCAGTACCATAAAAATGTACTAAAACAATACAAATACCTGTGTGTGTATGAAGGGCCTGAAGCTATAATGTATTTGTCAGACATCTTCAAGACTCATTTCAAACTGAATTCTGCAAAAGGGCAGTTGCAGGATCAGTAAAGCACATTCTCAGCAGGGAAGCCAATGATAGATGTGGTGGCACGTGCCTGTAAACTCAGCAGTGAGGGGGAGGAGACAGAAGGGTCCCCAGACCTAGGCCAGCCTGGGTTAGAAAGTCCAACTATGTCTCAAAACCAAACAGACAAACACAGAGCAACAGAAGAAATGAGAAAACATGATCATAGTTTTCTTACTACAGACTTCATGCATGTTTTGTAGTTTAGGAATTGCATAGGATATTAATCAGTCATTAAATTGTTTATAAATATTTGTGATTATATTAGTTTAATTTTTTCCTAGAAATAAGCCTTGAGATATATGTGAAGCAAGAATTTTCTGGGGAGGGGTTCCAGGGTAGCTGGCAAGGAGATGAAAAAAAAAAAAAAAGAGACAGACTAGGAGAGGATTTCCACAGAGGGAATCTGAAGCTTAATCTTGGGTGGGGCGAGTTCTGGGAGGTGGTGGAAAGCTTGTCCCTTGGAGTAATCCCAACTGAAAACATTGGGACTGAAATCTATACATTTATTCACCAGTTCTTGTTAGTCACTGGATAAACAACTGAGGGCTATTTTCAGGACTTTAATCCCCAAAATGTCTGTCCTACCTAAGTGGGCGTTATGAATTTTGGCAGTAAGAGAGACACTGAAGCAACAAAATACAGATGCGGACAGATGAGAGTTAGAATTTGTTGAAATTGTGAGGACATGGACTTACTATGGGAGGCAGGTTCTTTAATTTTTTAAAATTACCCATATATGTGGTAATCTGTATGCATTTGTAAGTGTTCATACATGTATGGATTAGGAATTGCAGATGAGAGCAGCTAAGTGAAGATTGTGAAATAAAGGATTTACTGAAATTCAACAGTAGCAGTAGCATATAGACAGCTTCTATATGAATGTATACATTGCTGTAGATAATAAGGCAGTCTGTATTAGGAATTGTAGGCATAGTATAAAGTCTCTCTCTTTCACATACACACCACACACACACACACACACACACACACACACACATGCACACACACACACACAGGGTGTTACTAAGTAATCTAAACTGTTGTGATACACATAGTCTTTTGTGTTACTAAGTGTTTGGATTATTGGTATGTACTCCACACCTAATCGGAGAAATCTGTAACAATCTTTTTCAGGACTTACCTTATACTCAACTAATAGATTAAAGATTGACATGGCTGTCCTGGAATTCCCTATGTAGACCAACTTGACTCACAGAGATATGTCTGCCTCTGCTTCCCCAGTGCTAGGATTAAAGGTGTGTGCCACCATACCTGGCTTACTGAGAGATCTCAAGTAACTCAGACCAACCTGTAGTATACTTAATGATGAACCCTGAAGATGAACATGTTCTAGGACCTGGATAATGAATAAATTTCCGACATAGCAGTAATTCCCTACATTAACAGACATTGCTCGGAAAGATTTTTGAGATGAGAAAGTAGTAATCTGTGTCATGGGTGAGTAATGAGGATCAGTGAATGTCTTCTGGTGTTTCCAAGTTCTTGTGTCCTGGAATGAGAATTTGTATGTGTGTGTGTGTGTGTGTGTGTGTGTATGTGTGTGAAGAAAGACAAGTTATTAGGAAAGAAAGAATTCCCAAGAAAGGAAATGGGTCAGAACTGGGAGAAAGATCAGAGGCTTAGTGGACCCAAGCAAAGAGGATAGTAACATTTTATGGGTCATTTGTTTAGTGCTAGCTTTTCTCTTGCGTGTTCTGTTCCATGAACATTGGCTTGGTCAGGGAGGTTTCTAGTCTTTCTTCTTTATAACTTTTTTCTTTATCTGCTAATTTTGACCTTACTCTCTGCACTGTTCTCTTGCTAGCTATGAGTGGGCCCAGTGTAGTAATGTGAGTCCTTTGAAGTGGAAAAAAGAAGCTAGAGAGTGATGGCATAGAGCCAACTCTTCTGGTCACTGCTCACCTTGCAGGCAGCAGGATGACAATGAGGCAAGGGTGTGAATGGGACACTGGAAAGGCAGTGCATGGGTCCTTCTGTGGCTCCTTAGCAAAGGTCCCATTGATGCAGTAGTCCCAACAGAATCAGTTTTCACTTACGTCTACATCGTAACATATCTGTGATGTTTTAAACAACCCTCTCTGTGCAATTCATTCTAGCAACAACAGGAAATGGTATATTTCCCAATCAAACACAGAGATATAAATGCTTCTGTCCTCAAGTGAAAACAGTATAAAGAACTGTAGTTTTAAAATTATTGCAAGACTTTAATTTTCTGTATATATTCCTTTAGTGATAAACACTATGTTACATGCAGGGATTTGGAATGTAAGTAAGAAACAGTGGGTTGGAATTCTTCCTAGTTACTCTCCATTATATCTCAGAGAGTTTTACATTTTTCTTAGTTTTAAGTTCACCATCAGGAGCATGATGATAGCAATGTTTCTTGTAGAAGTTTGTTGTATTAATTTGCATAATTCATATGAAAATACATTGCAGATGACAGAGCAGTGCATGAAATCTCATTTATCTCTTAGACAATGGTAGCTGCAGAAATCATCCCTAAAGTCAAATATCCAAAACATAGAAACTAAGCTGTATAATTCTATTTTAAGTAGTTGTAAATCAGACTAGCTGCATGTATTTAGAGTGTGCAAGCCATCACAGTTTATGTGGAAATGAATGCAGTGACTTTTTACTTTGGAGGGATCAGAAGACTGAATCTTTGCTTTGCTTACAAACGTTGATAGAATCAGGATGTGTGTTTCCTTCTCTTCTTTGAATCTGTCTTAAAATGAGCAAAGACTCCTTTGGGCCACAGAAGAGAATCAACAGTCTCTGATGAAAGGGTCACCCTAGATTCCAGTGACCAAAAGAGTTGCCTGCTGACAACTTTGTAGCAATACTCTAGGCTGCCACAGAGTCATGGCTGAGGAATCCACACAGCTAATGAATTCCATAAGGTGTTTCTCTCTTCTTAAGCCGGAGGCATGCAGCATTGCTGTTCATTGTTTTATAGTGTAGACTCTAGCTCATTCTTGACACCCACTGCCATTTCCTGTCTCTCCCCAAAATAAGCCCTAAACAGAACAACAATACACAACTTGCTATTTAATTTCAAACAGCATCTCCACCACGGAGCTGGTGGGAATGTCACTGTTGTAACCCAGAAATATTACACTGGGTTCAGGCTAGAAGTATGAGAGATGGGTATGGGTGGTTATATTGAAGCTTCAACTTAAGGATTTCAGTTCATTGGTGGCAGTTCTAACAAATAGTTTTAGATCTGTTTCCATAATACCTTTATTTCCATCAGTAAAGTATAAGTGAGCAGTTATTGAACAAAGGTGTCTTATATTGTACTTCTGTCTTTAAAATAATAGTAAGACGTTGTCATGTTACAAGAGGGAAAGAGATTTTTCTTGGTGACCCACCTTTCTCGCAAAGGGCATGGCTGATGCCTTTGGAAGTTAAGTTCTTAAGTCTCTGTACCCCTGACCCCCATTTTTTGTCTGTTTGTCAAGTTCCAATTCTGTGAGTAAATGATAATTTGATGATTTTAAGTGTAAGAAGAATTCTTTCTAGTCAGAGACAATGTGCAGATTCCTATCTTAAGTTGACATTTTTATTAGAGGAACGTGTCATCTTTGCATTCCAATGAAAGGAGATTCATAAAGGAATATTTAGAAGAGTTCTGTTCATCTATATCTAATCTATCTCTATATATCTATATTTCTATATCAATATCTCTCTCTATATATATATTTCTTAAAGAAAAGGAAATGACAGATAAAGCTGTAGACTGCTGAATACTTCTGTATTTATCTTGTCCCCCCCTCTTTCCTTCACCATCTTAGCCAGTACCTTAGGTCAGAAGTTTGCATTCCAAGGATGTGCTTATAATCTTACCACACATGTGCAGATCCTCCATCTTTCTGAATTTTCTCATATCACACACATATTTTTCAATATTGTATAAGTGAGTGAATGAGTGTGTGAGTGTGTATGTGTGTGTGTGTGCACGCGCACACACACACATATGCACATGTTGGAGGGGTGGTTAATGATTTACCAAATACTAGGGGCTGGGGAGATGGCTCACAGGTTCAGAGCACTGCCTGCTCTCCCAGAGGTCCAGAGTTCAATTCCCAGCAACCATATTCTAATTTTGAATCAATCTTATTATAATACCTGCCTACTTAGGTTATCTATGACCCTACATTATATTTTCACTGTGTTATCTTATTGCCCTGATTAATAGCTTTCCTATGTAAACATTTCCATCATTTTCCTAACCTTTCAACTAAGCTTTGATTTGTTTCCCATCTCCTAGCTTTCAATAAATTTCTCATGGTTTTCCATTTTAAACTTTTTTGATTTAAAACACTGATACTTTTATTGTAGAACTGTGATTTCATTTTTCTCATCTTTCTCTCTTTTATATTTCTATAAACATTTTCCTCTGTAACCCATGATTAATTTTCCAAACATTCGCAGAGGTTTGTTTTGGTTTAGACTTGTTTTGTTTTGTTTTGTTTTGCTTTTTAGTAGATTTTACTTAACTATCTCTGCTATAATTGTGTTGTGGTCAAATTACTTGCTCCACAAATTACTGACTATTTGAAATAGCTTGAGATATTTCAGGACCTGATGAGTATATATAAATGGATGTACCTTCTGGCTTACATGTACAATTTCATATATATAAATATCTTTGAGAAGGAACTTGTTAAAGCTGTGTTGAACTTTATCTATACTACAGTCCTAATAGAGGCTTTCTCCCCATAAATGTTATAAACATACAACTCCTTTTCTGTATTGAGACAACAATAATAGGTTTGTATTGAAAAGACTTCTTAGTATATAGTGTACTGACTACAATATTGTGCATTATACATTAGGCAATACATTTTTTTTCTTGATAGTATTCATAGTGTTACAATAAGCTTCTTAATTGTTAATTTATATACAGTGAATTTTTAAAAAGATTTATTTATTTATTATATGTAAGTACACTGTAGCTGTCTTCAGACACTCCAGAAGAGGGCATCAGATTTCGTTATGGATGGTTGTGAGCCATCATGTGGTTGCTGGGATTTGAACTCGGGACCTTCGGAAGAGCAGTCGGCACTCTTAACCACTGAGCCATCTCGCCAGCCCTACAGTGAATTTTTATCAACTATGTATTTCAAAGTGAATGTAATTTTGTTTTATGTGATTCTTTATATTGACATTTATTTTAGAACAAACCCTGAATGCCTTTTTCCTCAATGTGTGATAAATCCATTTTGTTGCAATTACTGATATGCTAGAGTATATCAATGAACATTCTCTCTCAAACTTGAGTTTGGTACTTAGGATGAAATATGTACCTGATTTATCATTATGGCTTTTAATGAGGATTAGCTTAATTTAGTTAGTATTCTTTTTGTTCTTTGTTTATTTTTATTTTTCTTCTGGTGAATATATTTATTTAACATTTTAGAAATCAAGAACACCTAGCTCTCTGATTGGTGAGATTGGTTAGTAAGTAAAAATGCTTACTGTCCAAGCTTGGAGACATGCCTAAGTTCAGGTATCCATGTTAAAACATAGGCTTGGTAGATGGGTTGGTAACTGTCCCTCCCATGTGATATTCTTGGCCATCAGGTGATTGGTTACATTTCAGTGCATTTTATTCTTCTCTATTTGATATCTCTAACATATCCCCTGACTTCTACATACCCTTAGTCTTTAATGTGATCATAGAACTTAGATTATCACATGATGGTTTTACATTATAAGTATTTTATTTAAGGGGAAATGACCATTTTTATGCACGATGGGCTTTCTCAGTTGCTTACTTTATATAGTTTCATTCTTTCTCTATTTCATATACTTTGATTAATTACAGTCTGGTTTCTCCAATTCAAAATGTCTTCTGTTTTGAAAAATACCCGTAGCTCCTATTCATTTGCCTTTTTGTTTGGTTTTATCTCACATACCCCTTCAAAGTTTCTTTATTGTTCACATTGCCTTGATTTGCCATTTATTTTGGTGATTATTCTTTACTTCCTTCATTACTCATTTATAGAATACAGAAAAATTTTCTGTCACCTTAAAAGAAATGTTACAGATGTTATCACATGATAATAATGTCTGTAGTATGGGATGCATACAGAACTTGCTTAATGCAGTCTTTATAAAGTCTAAAATATTTAGGAGTTTTAATACATGTACTAAGTGTAACTGTACATATTTTAAATGGCTTTGTCAATCGCAGAACAATATTTAATACTTAAACTATATCAATTATTTATTCAATGTATTGATTTGTAGTTATGTTACAGTCTTGTCTAGGTCTAGACAGATGAACCAGCAATATAGAGCACCACCGATCTCACAGAAAACTGGGGGTCAGTTCTCAGGACTGACTCTGGACAGCTCATGACTGCCTACAATACTAGTTCCAGGGGACCAGATGCCCTATTCTGACCTCTGTAGATACCTGCACATATGTGGTATACCAAATCCACATAGCCATACAAAGAAAAAAAAAAAGGAGTCTTAAAATACTGGTCTAAATTTAAGAGTTATAAAAGCAAACACATATTGCTTGGCACAAGGTACTTTCTTCTAAAAGCTATTTAATGAAACACACCTGGATTATCATGAGCATGCTGTTCTTAAGGCATCTAATATTTGCTCTGACACTGGGTTTGTAATCATATGCTTTATGTGTTTGAATGAAGACTGATTGTGGTATTTCCTTGAAAATAGTGTATTCATTTTTAGCCTATGCACTTCTACTATTATCCTACTGTTCTTAATTATTCAAGAAACACTGACATCAGCACATGGATAAAAATGATTCTAATTATTCCTTTTTATTCCAAGCCCTACTAAAGGGGAGCGTTTTAAGCTTGAAGCCTCTATTTGCATCTCTCTTGATTTGCCTAAAAGTGCATCTCATTTCCCATGCTTTTGCTGCTTATGTAAACCACATTGCTAAACCTTAGGCATGATGTAACAGGATATGATCCCATGATATATTTCCATGATGTCAAAGCTTGAATTATGCAAATGGGCACATGAAGCAGAAACCTGCCCCTTGTTACCTTGTTTGATATGCGCTGTCACCCGGCATGATACATAGTCAAGTGAGGTTATCTGTCTCCCTATCTGCATTTTCGTAAAGTGCATATCCCTGTGGTATCTAAGCACTCAAGCAGTAAGTACGTTTCTGCATCTGGTTAATAAGCCCGGCAAACAAGAGTTTATCAACATCTGGCATCTGCCTTCCTTTTGTGAATTTCCAAGAATAACTAATGCATGGTGACCTTTGATAATTTCTGTGATTGCTTAGAATTTTAATGGTGTTTCATGTTATTTCTCTGGTATTGGGAATTTTAATATGGCAACCAGCTTCCTCGAGGTTACTTAACTTACACTGAAATTCATTGGATTGACCACCCAGATGCTCTTCAGCGTTCAGATTTTTCACATCTGTTGAAACTAACTGGTTCAATTTTTCAAAAGATAACGAACCCAAGTAAGATTATAAGAATTATGATGAATAGACTCACATTTTTATAAGAATTTGGTAAGGACTTTTTTCTTCTGACTAAGGTATGGATACTGTTTCAATACAGAAAGCTAACAAAAACTACATAGACACAGTTATGGAAGGCCAGTGGTCTCTACAACTTAGCAGGAAAATTCATTTCACCCTCTCCCTCTTTGTCTTTCCTCAACCGTCTCCTCCTCCTTTCCCGTTTCTCTGTGCCTCTTTTGCTTCTGACATCCTGGCATTAGTGTAGTTTGTGTTTTTCTTAGTAAACAGAGGTTTTCCCCAAATGTAGGCATTCTTACTCTGGCATTATGGGATTAATGGTCTCTCCTTCTAGACTAAGAATGAGGATCACAGGAGAACCTAAAGCCGGCAGAAGATATTTTATGTACTCTGCTCATCACATTAATAGAAATGGTGAGGAAAAGCCCAAGTTACTAATAAACATTCACCAGCTAGGTACTTCCCTTGCCATTTCACACAGGATACTTAATGCCTTCTGTTTTGTCACTCTCACCTCTCTATGGTACACTCTCAGAAACTCTTAGATTGGAGAGTACGGCATCTCAGGAGAGCATTTCCTCCAGTGAGCCATAGTCTTGCCTTTGTATGCTGGATCTCATTGGATAAGTTGAGCAATTGAAAGCTTGTCTTCAGGTCAGCACAATAAGTGCATGCAAAATGACGCTATGTCTTCTGTTTGTTTTCCATTGTGCATATCTACATTTCCATTAATGACATTAGGCAGCCTGACTTGTGGCTATTCTCGCCTTGTCTTGAAATACAGGGATTACAATTGCAGTTGAACACCATTCTGTGCTTGTCAAGTGTGTAGGGTGCATCCAGGCAGGCCATTAACCAGTTTTAAGAGTACCTCATCTGTTGGAGTTATAAATTTGTAAGACTTTCTACTGTATTTCCCCTGAATCCTTGATAAGCAAGGGTATTCAGGTTGTGTACACATTTTCAGGAATATAGTTAACATGATTGTCCCTGGAACTAGATCTAATATTTCCACAGACTGGCTACAGAGCCCACAAAAACAGACAAGAGCAACAACAACAACAGAAAGGATTTTGGCATAGAGAAACAGAAACAACAACAACAACAGAAAGGATTTTGGGGTAGAGTGCACTAAGTAGCCAATGCCGTAGAGACTCATGTCACATGGAACATGTCACATGGAATGCTTACCTACCAGATTGCTAAGAACTCGTAAATCACAGTTACAAGAGATGGAGCTAGATTTGTATATTCTCAACAACATGTGTCCGTGTGTGCTCATTTTCAACAGAGGTTTTAGAGTCAGTGTTACAGTGAAGATTGTGCTTGGCAACTGGGTGACTCATGACAGAAATGATAAGGTGCCTTCAGGAAGCAGCGACATTCAGTTGTTGCATGAGGAAGAGTGACTGGTGTATGACCCAGGGCTTTTGTCACTGTCCTAGTCTGTACTTTGTTTCCTCATGTGAGTAGTACAGTCTGGCTATCAGAAGTGTGCACTCAGACAGATGTTATCCAGCGGTGCACTGTGACTAGAGATTATAAAGTTATAAGAGGGTATTTTGGAATTGTACAAATAGTGCAAGATAGTGTGAAGAGTGAAAGATCTAGAGGGGAAAAAATGTCTTCGGAGAGTCTGTGTTTTTTTTTTCTACGACTTAGTAAGTTATTGAGAACTTACGTAAACTTTAGGTGTACCTTACATATAGTCTCTAGCTTGAAGTGCATAAAAGTAACCGTGTGTGAACACATTGCCCTAATGCTGGTCAAGGACAATAAAAATATTAATATCTCTAAAGATGAAAAACAAGTTTGCAAGGTTAGGCTACAGCTGCTGACAGCTCAGCGGCTAACCACTGTCCCACATCCTGAGGCCCTGACAGGGAGGGCACTGCTACTGAACCTTGCTTTAGTAATCTATTCTATTGCCTCTCATTTAGAATTCTGAAAAGAGTAGAATTAGAGAAGAATGTTTTTATATCATTAGAAAAGAATAGGCATGAGAATTGCAGTATTTAGAAGAAATTAAGGTGTCTTCCTTCTTATAGTGTCTGTCTTTTACCCAGGCTTCTCTGGATGCTCTGAGCAGTCTCTACATTCTGATGCGACCTTCACTTGTCAAAGGTCCCGTTAACAATAAATTGGGTTTTATGGAGTGGAAGCTTAATAAACAAACCAAATAAAAATGTGACTGACTTTGTTATTTTTGCTTTGGTTTTTGGTACTGGTCATTGAACCCAGAACAGTGTGCATGCTAATAAGACACAATTGCCTTTATAAAAGTAATTTCATGGCTAGTGACTCCAGCATCAATCAATAGGCTTTCAGGAATTAGAGAGAAAGATGAATTCCTGTCAAACATCCTCAACACAAAGAGACCTTTCATTCTTAGAATGAGAGGTTTACTGCATTGAAATTTTATTAATACTGTACATGAAAAGTTTTGAATCAGGTAGTGAATTTCAGAACGTATGACTATGGCCTTTGAAGTCCAGTAGCAGGCTGGAGTTATAGTCTGGGTGAGCATGTGCTTAGTATGAAACAAAGCCATGAGTTCAGCAGCAAGCACCAACAGCAAATCAATGCCCACACAGCTACACAGCTGAACCAAGTCAAGCATAGTGGCAGTGCTTCAGTTCATTATAATTTCATACCCGTGCTTATCCTCTGTTTCTAGAATGGTGACTGGAGCTTTTGGAAATCAACACTTTGATACATTTGTATAAACTTACTTATAAATAAAATTAAGTATAGGATGTAGATTTGAGACCATAAGTTAAATGGTATTTATTCCACATTTTCCTTATTGGGGGAAATTATGAAGAATTTAGAAAGGTTGTATTTCTATTATTATTATTATTATTATTATTATTAATTATTATTATCTGAAGCCTTTATTCTGAGATTTCTTTTTTATTGGATATTTTCTTTATTTACATTTCAATTGTTATCTCCTTTTCCCATCTCTCCTTCCCCCCAGAAACCCACTATTCCATCCCTCCTCCCCCTGCTTCTCTGAGTGTGTTCCCCCACCCACCCATTCACACCTCCTCACCCTTGAATTACACTGGGGCATTGAGGCTTCACAGGACCAAGGACCTCTTCTCCCATTGATGCCCTACAAGGCCATCCTCTGCTACATATGCGGCTGTAGCCATGGGTCCCTCCATGTGTACTCTTTGGTTAGTGGTTTAGTCCCTGGGAGCTCTGGTTTATTCTCTGGGTTCTGGTTGGTTGATATTGTTTTTCTTCCTCTGGGGCTGCAAACCCCTTTAGTTCCTTCAGTCCTTTCTCTAACTCCTCCTCTGGGGACCCCATGCTCAGTCCAGTGGATGGCTGTGAGCATACACCTCTGTACTTGCTCTGGCAGAGCCTCTCGGGAGACAGCTATATCAGGCTCCTGTCAGCAGGCAGTTGTTGGCATCCACAAGAGTGTCTTCATTTGGTGACTGTGTATAGGATGGCTCCCCAAGCTAAGCAGTCTCTGTATTGTCTTTTCTTCAGCCTCTGTTCCACACTTTGTTTCCTTATTTCCTCCCGTGAGTATTTTGTATTTCTTCAGATTGTAGAAAAAATATTTTAAAACTCAATGTATAGCATATGGCATTAAATACCTTTATATATCCATCATTTATATTCATAAAGTAAAAATAGGCAAAATAGCTTTGATTGTCACTGGAGAGATTTAAGCCAGTTATTTAAAATCTATGTTAACAGACATGTTCATGGGTATCTATAAAAGCTTTACTATATATAAGATAATACACATACCTTTTACATAGATATATAATTATAATAGATCTTGTTTTTTTTTTTTTCCCTTGTTCCGGTCAACCCCGCTCACTCTGCTTGACCCCGCTCGCTCTGGCCAGCCCCACTTGCTCCCGGCCGCTCCCGTACGGCCCCCCGCTTGTTCCAGCCAGCCCCGCTCGCTCCGATCGGCTCCGCTTGCTCCGGTTTGGCCCCGCTCATTTCGGCCATCCCCGTTCGGCCCCACTCGCTCCGGCCCTGCTAGCTATGGCGTCCCCGCTTGCTCCAGCCATCCCCGTTCGGCTCTGTTCACTCCGGACAGCCTGGCTTGCTCTGGTTGGTCTCTCCGGTCCAAGGATTCATTTCTTTTTTTTTTTTTTTTTTTTTTTTTTTTTTTTTTTTTTTTTTTTTTTTTTTTTTTTTTTT
>LR750184.1:148689-165852 GCA_902729485.2 Mus minutoides | reverse complement strand
CTCCTTGAGAAGTAATTAAGGCACAAAGAAACAGAGTAACTTACTCAATGTCCACAACTGTCAGTGAAATGGATGAGTTAAGTGCTCAGGCCAGTTCAACATGTGATGTTATCTAAATGGCCAACAAGCAATGGCTGTATCTTAAGGTTATTCTTTTTGCTTATGTTTGGATACACTGAATAATGTTATTTAAAGTTGTAAAACCTCTCCCTCAACACTTTAAACTGAGTTGTAGATATTTGTGTAAAATATGGTGACATTATTATAAAAGTATGTTTAATTTGTGAACTCTTAAAAACTCAAAGCAGGGTAACTCAAAGTTATCATTGCCCCAAACCATGCAACCATATAAGTTTTACTCTTGTGTTAGGAATAGTTCTTGTTTTCTCCAGTATTGCTCTCCTTACTCAATAAAATACATTAAGACTTAGGATCATTAAAGAATTTTCTACTAATAAAGATTAATGTATGTATGTCTACAAACAAAAGGTGATTTCTCTTTAGCAGCAAATAATGGCTATAAGACTCTATTTAGTCAACTGGTACCTCCATTTCAGTTAAGGTGGACAAGTTTCCAAAGCCTTTGGTGTTGTAGTTTTTATAAAGGGCTCTCTATATGTGGCAATTTAATGAGATCTGCTTTAAATGTTTTTCCATCCTATACTAAAAAAATTTTCATCATTTTTTCAAATGGTGAACATGGAAACACTCAAACTGTAGGCATATATTTATGGTAGGGTTTCCAATGCTGCTCGGTACAGTACAATCTCTGTCAACACTGGGGCTCTTGAACCTAATGCACATTTTGCATTGTCCTGCAAAAGGTGATTTGTTCAGAAGCTTGTGTTGGCAACTGATTAACCTCAGGTTTCATAATTTCCTTTCCAAACCGATTCTTTCTATAATCCCCAAGAAAGAAGTATAAAAAGGAATTGAATTTCTGGGCAAAGTTCTTCCAAAAGCCTCTGTCCAAAATATGAAGTGCTGAAATTAAAAAAAAAAAATGTGTAGCATATGCTAATCCCCCACTTTTCTATTTTTTTTCTTTTTTCTTTGTTTGGTTTTTGTATTTGTGGATAAATGGTAGAACAGCTAAATGACCCATATTCAAATCGTAGAACTTTTTTTTTTCCTGTTCAAAATGCAAGTTGCTGAATGCTGCTGTATTCTATTCACTGTTCTTTGTGTGTATCTAAAATAAAACAATGTTAAGTTGTTTTTAAAAAGCACTCAGTAAAAACTAATATTCTGTTGAAAAAAGAAGCAAAAAATCATTTTTTAATGTTAAAATGACCCCTGTAGTTGAATTAGGGAAAGGCTGGAAGAAGTTGAGGAGGAAGGTAATTCCATAGGAATACCAGCAATCTCAACTAAGCCTTGAGATCACTGGGACACTGAGCCACAAACCAGGCAGCATACAGCAGCTGGTCCAAGGTCCCGAACACATATACAGCAGAGGACTGCTTGGTCTGGCCTCAGTAGGAGAACATGCACCTCACCTGGAGAGACTTGAGGCCCCAGAGAGTGCGGACACCTGGTGGGGGGTGGGATGGGGACATCTTCTTGGAGACAGGGGGAGGAGAAATGAGATGAGGAACTGTGTAAGGGCAGACCAGGAGGGGGTAATGACTGCACTGTAAACAAAATAAAATTAATTTTAAAAAGTATTTTTAAAAATGTGGACAAAAATGATGGAGGAAGTATCATATTTAATAATCACTAGCCATGTGATTAACTGACTTTAAGTTTATATTTATTTTAAAGGCTTGATTTAGAAAAATAATAAGCAGTAAATGTTGATTGGCTAACTTTAGGCCTTAGGAAGTGATACAGAAAAGGCTTCTTGAGAAGCGAAAACACTATACAGCAAGAGGAAAAACTTCTCAACAGATGGAGAATAAGCAGATTCTAAGAATTAGCAGGGTTTATTCAAAATATACACTTAACAAAATGGCAGAAAGAAAACATGGAAGAAAAGATAAGAAATGCTGACCAAAAGAGAACTGAGATAAAAAATTTAAAATACAGTGGGCACTGTAAAATGCAAGAGGGTTAAAACCAGATTTGCAAAGCTACCCAGTAAATAAATAGTCAAGTAAATAAATAAATAGTTTAAAAGTAAAAGAAATGCCTTAAAAAGGTAAATTTTCTCCCTCAAAACAAGAAATGATTCCAGATTCAGATGACTTTAAAAAAATAAGATTGCTTGATTTTCTCATCATTTAAAGTAAATATAAATCGAATGCATGGTTTAATACTTCAAAGTATGTTTGTTGTATTTTTACTTCCTTAAAAAGTAAGGGCGTTGAGGTAGGAGTGGGTAAGTGGGCTAGGGAGCACCATCATAGAGGTAGTGGGTAGTGGGGATGGGATAAGGGTTTGCAAAGGGGAAACTGGGAAGGGGGACAACATTTGAAATGTAAATAAATAAAATAATCATTAAAAAATACAACAACAATTTAAAAGCCCTAAATTTATCACAGTATATTATTATTATTATTATTATTATTATTATTATTATTATTGTTATAGAATATGCCTTGATATTAGGTGACCATTTCTCCACACATTTTATAGGTGAGATCCTCAACTTGGGATCAGAATATAATATGTTGAGCTGGTAATACATAATTGCAAACACACACGATGTCCCAAACACTTTCTTTGCAAACACGTTTACACATCTTTAGGTTTTCTTTGCACACATTTACACATCTTTAGGTTTTTCTTTGCACACACGTTTACACGTCTTTAGGTTTTCTTTGCACACACGTTTACACATCTTTAGGTTTTCTTTGCACACACGTTTACACATCTTTAGGTTTTCTTTGCACATGTTTACACATCTTTAGGTTTTCTTTGCAGACACTTTTGCACATCTTTAGGTTTTCTTTGCACACATGTTTGCACATCTTTAGGTTTTCTTTGCACACACGTTTACACATCTTTAGGTTGATCCCATTGACTTTTACCTCTTTTGTCACTTTCTAAAACACAAAACTCAAGTATTTAAATATAATCTTGGCCAAATATAGGTTCAAGTATTCTATCTTTTAAACAAGCTTGTTTGGAAAAATTAATACATTCCACTTATAAAGTCTTTTTCAGAAATATAATCCATAATTGTTTCATTTACAATTTTAGTTTGCTTTTAGTACTTTTTAGTTTTTTAGTCTCTCTCTCTCTCTCTCTCTCTCTCTCTCTCTCTCTCTCTCTCTCTCTCCCCCCCCCCCCCATCTGCACATGCACCACACACATACATTTAAGTATGTGAGAAAGGCAAGGAACTCAGTTGTTTAAGTCAGAGGACAATTTGGGGACCATTTTTTAATTTTTAATTTAATTTGTAATTCATTTTTTACACTCCATATTTCATTCCCTGTCCCTCCTCATCTACCTTCTGACTGCTTCACATCCCACAGCTCCTCCCCACCGCACCCTTTCTCCATGTGGATGCCCCCACCCTCCACCTGACCTGACCTCTAATCTCCCTGGGGCCTCCAGTCTCTTGAGGGTTAGGTACATTGTCTTTGAATGAACACAGAACAGGAAGTCCTCTACTGTATGTGTGTTGGGGGCTTCATATCAGCTGAAGTATGCTGTCTGTTTGGTGATCCAGTGTTTGAAAGATCTCGGGAGTCCAGATTAATTCAGACTGCTGGTCCTCCCACAGAATTACCTTTCTCAGTTTCTTTCAGCCTTCCCTCATTCAACAACAGTGGTCAGCTGCTTCTGTCCATTGATTGGGTGCAAATAATTCTTTCAGCTGCTTGTTGGGTCTTTTGGAGGGCAATCATGGTAAGGAAAAAGGACTGAAGCCCTGAGGGCAAGAAGAAAGAATGGAAACAGGCAACCTCAGGGAATAGGTTGGGGAGGACCCTCCAGAATGCACCAGAGACCTGGGAGATTGGAGACTCCCAGGACTCATAGGGAGGGACCTTTGATGAAATGCCTGACAGTAGGGAGAGGGAACTTATAAAGACCACCTCCAGAAGGAAGACAGGACATCAAGTGAGGGATGGATGGAGTTGTCATCCCACAGTCATACCTCTGCCATAATTATTTCTGTCTGAAAGAATTACAGGGATAGAAATGGAGAGGCGCCTGATGAAAAGAAGGTCCAGTGACAGACCCAAAGTGGGATCCAGCTCAAGGGGAATTCCCAAGGCCTGACACTATTACTGAGGGTATAGAGCACTCACAAAAAGGGATCTACCGTGGACCAATATTTTAAGATGAAAATTAATAGGTTTACGTAAGGAGAGAATTGATGTGCGGATTGCCAAGAATGATGACTGAAGCATGAGATACAAAACTATGTATCTGCAGTTCTATTCATGCCGCACCTACTGTGCAAAAATGGAATTTCTCTCCTTCTGTCATCTGGGTCTCTTATTTAACCTGGGTTCTATAGCTTGGATGCATGTGCCTATATCAACTGAACTGTTTAATTGCTTTTCAATCTATAATGCTTTTCATTGAAGAACAAAACTGCCATGTTGATTAATCCAACTTATTCCTATTTCCAAAAGTTTGCTTTGGATGTCATATCAAAGTTTTATAGGACTCAAAGTTACAAAGATCAAATTATGTATGGTGCTATAAGTGATATAGCTTTAACTCATGCGTCTAAGCAGGATCTGAATTTTGGTTTCTACACAGAATGAATCTTTAGGTTCCCTGTAGGATTTTGAAAACCATGGCATTGCTTAATGTGAAGAGGATAGTAGCTAGGAGAGATGAAGGCAGTCTTGATCTTTGATTAAACTTTAATCAATCAATTTATTGTCTTTCTCTTTACTTCCATTTTTGCATAGCTGCTGGTACATGAGTAAAACTGTGAATCTCCTGTTTTGAACCTCATGCTTCTTATAGACTTTCTCATCACCAGGAGCATCAATTAAGCTTTCTCTCCTTGACTAAGCCTTCTGGTCTTCATCTTTAAAAAAATTAGACTCCCTTACATTTATCATGGCTTCAATTTTTTTTTATCTCTATGATGATTACATAATCCTTTTAATAGATTTTTGAAGGAAACTAAGCTGTAAACTTGCATTCATCCTGCCGTGTTTTATTAGACACTGAAAGATTTATTTTTCACTTCTAGTTATTTATTCATACATTTTGTATCATGTGCATATTGTATGTATGTGTGTGTGTGTGTGTGTGTGTGTGTGTGTGTGTGTGTGTGTATGTGTGGTGTGTGTGTGTGTGTGTAGTATGTGTGTGGTATGTGTGTATGTGTGTGTGTGGTATGTGTGTGTATGTGTGTGTGTGTGTGTATGTGTGTGTAGGCATGTGCATATGTACTTTGATGCACATGCATGTGTGTACAATCATTTGCAGAGAAGAATAAACTCTCTCTACTGCTTCCTGTCTCACTGCCTTGAAACCGGATCTCATTCTGAACCTAATTTTTATTCAGATTTTGAAACAATGTCTGCTACTGAGCCTGGCATTCGTCAAATTACTTAGGTTGGCTAGCCAGAAACCCCCAGGGACTTTCTGTTTCCACCCACTGATCCCCTTCCCCCACCAGCCTGGAAATTATAAGCACGGGCTACTCTCCCCAAAATTTTACATTGATGGTGGAAATATAAACCGGATGCTCAAAGTTGTATAGTAAGTCTCTTATTTCTCACTTGTAATTCTCCCCATCTTAGCTCTTACTGCAGGAAGTGTATTTAAGACAATGACAAAGTGATAGAGAAAGATGATAAGATTTGAAGATGTTACATGACATCGTGTTGTCTTTTCAAGGCCTATGACAGCAAATGCTTATGTAAGACTTGCAGAAGAGTCTACACATTAGAAAGAGTTATATCACTGATATTTTACCTTCACAAGGCAAAAGCTACGTAAATTATTGTTTTCTAATATTGAATTCAAAGCCCAAGGCCGTCGTTCTACCTTTTAGTTTACATTTTTAATTTGGCACCAATGTGTTGGTATATGCTACACATATGACTGTACTATTCTGTGTGCCTGGGTCTGCACACATGCACATGTAAAAACCAAGACTTTAGCTGCCTTTTATACTGCTCCCTGCCTTGACACAAGATCTCATACTGAATCAGCTCCCAGTTTGAGCTTGGTTGGCTGGCTGAAGGGATTTTTAAAAATCTGCTTATTTGTAACCTGTCAGAGCTGAGGTTGTAAGCACACACAATTTACCATGCTTTTTTTTTTTTTTCTTGGTGGAAGCCTGGGGATCAGAACTCAGATCCACAGTCCCTTGTGCTTGAAGAGCAAGTGTTCGGACCCTGGAGCCACAGACCTCATTTGGTTTCCACACTAGGACTTTTTTCAACCACCTTTATCCGAACATGCTTTTCATTTTATTTCCTGTTATACTAAGCCTGTGAAGTGAGGTTAGTTGTATATGAGAAGTAAGAATCAGTAGTAGTATTTAGGGGCAGTATTTAATGGTAGTCGTCAGCGGCAGTATTCAAGGCTAGTCATCTGTAGTGGTAGTCAGTGGTAGTAGTTAGGGGTTGTTGATAGCGGTAGTTGTTTAGTGGTGGTAGTCAATGCTAGTAGTAGTAGTAGTAGTAGATAGCCAGTATAAGGCTAGGACCAGGAAAGAATGACAATCTAGTAGGACTCTATTGCTGACACTGGTGCATCTTGGGTGATTCTTCATGATCCTTGACTTTAGATTTCACACTTCTGGGAAGAGATAAAATCAGTATTTTTTGCGTTATATTAAATGGCCCTTGTAACACTTCTTCTGACAGTCAACTATTCATGTTACATTTTAGTTGAGTTTGAAAGCTAGGAAAAAATCAGCTTAAAAAGAAAACATAAATTTTCTGTGTTTATTATCCTTCCACTGGCTTAGCCTAGTTGGAGAGCTACAGTATTAGCATGGTGAAAAGCTTGGCTAGGATACAAATATTCTTTCAAACTTTCATCTATAAGGAAAATGTGTTTATTTTCTTCTTTCATGATTCAGACAAAAGAGGAGAAACCTCCTAAATCATTATAAAGGCATTATACTTTTTTTTGAAAACTGTAAGAAAATCTGAATTCAGTTACCTTTAGCTACTTTTATATGGTTTTGTCAAAATTATCAGCAGTGATATTTTATGACCTGAAAAGAAGCTGCTTATGTGCACCCTGTTGCATTGTGGGTGTGCTGCAAAGAAGAGATGCTTAGAAGCAACAAAGCATGTGTGGAGGGGAGTAACAGAACAAATAATGCCAAGAGTAAGTGAGGCTGTTTTCATGTGCTGTGGATGCTATGAAAGAAATAACAGGGGCTAAGATAGACTTTGTGGCTTGGGATATCTAATTACAGCAGATGGAAGTTTGTAGTGATAATGTGGCATTTAAGTTGATCCTTTCATGTAGCCATGCGTAGTGCTACAAGAATATAATTACATGAAAGGAGAGAGATTTTTGCCAAGGTCGTTTTACTTAAAATAAGCTTAAAGATTATAAGACACTAAAGTTGTAAAGCAGTTGTTCTCAACCTTCCTAATGCTAAGCCCCTTAATATTGTTCCTCATGTTGTGGTGACCCCTAACCATAAGATTATTTTGTTGCAACCTAATAACTGTTTTGGACTATAATGTAAATACTGTGGATTCTGAGGGTTGCCAAAAGGGTCACGACACACAGGTTGAGAACTGCTGTTCTAACTTGAGGTTTGGAGGGAGGTACATGTAATTGAGAAAAACTGAGACATCAACAGAAGCCCAAAAATACAAGGACTTCCAGTTGGTAAGTGAACTTTATTTAAATAAAATGGTGAGCGACTTAAGCACATTAGCTTGGTGAATGGCATCATTAAGGGAACATGGGTAAGAACCCCTCTGAATTTTGTGTAGTGATTCAGTTGCATGGATTAAGAAAGAAAGCAGAAAGACCAGTATTGAGGGTGATGCTGTGAGCCAGGCAGAGGTGATGGCTGTGTTGACCAAGAATTTCATAGCCAACAGGGATGGCATGGCTATAATTTAATAATAAAATGCTTAAGACTTGCTGTTAGATTTCATTTTGGAACAAGAGTGAACTAGTAAGTCTTGGTTTTTGAATTAGACACAAGTTCGTAAGTGCTATACACTATGAGAAAGAGATTTCAAGGGGAAATTGGGGAAATCCAAGTTATGTGCTGGTAATGGTGGCTTAAGAAGACTAATAAGAAAAGTTTGGTCTGAACTACACATTTCTGTTTTCAGAAAGAGATCATTTGGAGAAGATCAAGAGTCAATGAAGTTACTAAAAAAGAGCAGTAAGGTGATTGGAGGCAGATCCTGAACCTTTAGTACTGGAATTGGAGAGATTATGCATAGGGCAACTAATCAAAGGTCACAGATAATAATAGAATCTGATGGAGAGGAAACAGCCAAAAAATATGGTCTCAAGGAGGCACACACACACACACATACATACATATGGCTTTAATAGAAAACAGTGACCTAGGGGATAGTGACAGTAGATGGTTGGCGAGCAGAACCCAGATGTGATGCTTGTCTGTAGGCTGGCAAGGAAGAGCGCTAGAGTCCTTTCAAAGCATTAAGCCCTGAGAGAAGAGACTAAGGGTGTGGACTTAAAGGGCCCTTTTATCTCCTTGATATGTTCTTTTATGCTTGCATTTATTGTTTTATGTATTTTTTTTTAAACTCGTGAGAACAGCAAGCCTGTAGAACTCTCAAGAACAGGAACAGTTATGTGTTGCTTCAGCAGGGAAAGAGGTGAGACACACATCTGTGGATAATAGATAGCTTTGGGGAGAGTGAATGCATTGGATTAGTTTTCTTCAAAGGAGGAAGAAAGATTGGGAAATGGGATGTTTGATGAAAGCCAGCCAAGGTGATCAGATATAATCCAGGGGATGCTGGAAAAACATGAGATTTGATCAAATACCCACAGTGGTCACATATCAAAGGAGATAAGGTTTTCTCTAAACTGACTTAGTAGGGGGAAAAAAAAAAGCATTAGCCAGATATTCATGACTGCATCAAAATAACTGGGATAATGTATTTCAAAAGGAAAAGGTTTATTTGGGGCTAACAGTTATGATGATTACGGTCTATGAACAGGTGCTTATCATGAGAGGAGTGATTAATGAAGCAAAAGCAAAATCATTATGGGCCTCGAGGACAACAGAGCACAGAGTGGTCAAGGTCACATTCTCCTCTAGCTGCTTGTCCTCAGTAACCTGAAGAACTTCCCACTGAACCCCACCATTTAAACATTCTAATACCTCTTGTGGTTGTCTTCCTGGAGCCCAATCCCTTCACAGGGTCAGGTAGGGGGCATTTAGCATCCAAACTCTGACATTTAGGTTTCTCAAGGAATTGATGAGAAGACTTCGTGATGAGGCCAATTTGATGGGGCTCAATGGCCTGTTAAATATTCACGGTCACAACCTTCATTGTCAGCATAGGCTAGTTATAGGAGAGGCTATTCTACCACTTTATATACACATATTGAAAAAAAAATGTTAAAACACATTTTCAGACCAAATAAAACTAGATGAAAGTAGTGGCATATTAATTTTGTAGTCATGGCACTTAATGCATATGCTCCAGGTTCTCTTCTGTATGAGTTATCTGTTAGAAAATGTAGGAGCTTCAGAGTCATAAGAGTTTCTTCCACCTATGTAACCAATAATAAAATTTGTATTAATAAATATGAATATCTGCACCAAGTATGATTGGCTTGCTTTTCTTCTGGACAGATAAGCTGCTTTCTTTCTCCCTTCTCCTCTCCCTCAACCCCCCTTTCCTCTGCTTCCTCCTTCCCTCCTTCTCTGTACTCTCAAGTCAAAATATCTTAGGAATATAGTCTTATACATAAGAGGAAGCAATAAAGACTATATTCAGTTCAGTTGTCTTAAAATGAAATCCAGTTTGGTAAATACACTTATCATATAGAACTGCACCTGGTAAATATTAGCTAATATGCACTGTGGAATTTTACCAGCTAAATCAAAAGAACTGAGGTCTGTAATGCTTTGGTTGTATCTTAGGGTCAGGAAGCTCAGAGCAGACAGGAATAAAGATAGTCAAATCTTTGAAATTTGTTGGTTCAGCTAAATGAAGAGTTTCCTCCATTGAAACTTAAAACCCAAGCTCTACTTATTGGCATAGAGCATTGGAGAATGTAAATATTTAATTCTAAATTTGACCACACAGGGCACATTTTAAACTGGAAATAAAATGTGGCCTAGAATTATTCTTAAGCTATAATCTAAGTTTTCAATTATGAGTACTAGTTGCAAATTTCATTATCAGAAAAGTCTTATTTTTTTATTTAATGGGACTTTGATACAACTACTTACTTCACCTTACAGAAAGAGCGGTGTGAAAAGTCACCTGGGTTTCTAACACCATGTTCATTTATCTAGATCCTAGCTTGTAAAGATGAAGGTTACAGGAAATAATTATTACCAGGGGAATCTGTTTTAAAATTGTCTTCGTCTCTTGGTGAAGGATGCCTCCCTCCTACACGTTCCTATACAAATAAAAGTGTTTACAAAGACACATCTGTGGTGCTGTGAAAGCAAACTGCACAAAGCATAAAATGAAGGAAGGTGTTATGGGAAGACATTGTCCCTATGCAGTATGACAGTGAGAAATGAAGTAACTGGCTTGGTGGTACTCCTAAAGTAAGCAGTTAGGGATGATAAGGAAGTGTGCGTGCTTCCCCAATGTAAGTGCTTTTCCCAGAGCTCACTAAGTAGACTGACCTCAGGGAAACTTTCTAAATCCTTAATGATGAATTAGATATAAAGTAGTTCTTTTTCCATATTCATTTAAAAGTATATAGCTTCAGCATATTCTAACCACCAACAGATGTACCCTTTACCCACTCCCCACACACCCCACCACCCACCCCCATCTAGAAGCAAAGTATAGCTGTGGACCAAATTAGTGTTAACATATAAGACAATGAATTAGTGGATTTTACTTCATTCATTCATTCATTCATTCATTCATTCATTCATATGTGTGTGTGTGTGTGTGTGTGTGTGTGTGTGTGTGTGTGTGTGTGTGCATGTGTTTACAAGAGCCAGGTTAGAAGAGAGTGTTTGGACCCTTTGAAGTATAGTTACTGTTTGCTGCTCTGTGAAGGGGCTTAGAACTGAACTTGGGTCCTCTGGGAGAGCAGAAATAACCACCACACCATCTCTCCAGCTCTAGCAAGTAGATTTTTTTTTGAAGATAATTAAAATTTTATAGTTTGTCTCTCTGAAATAAGTTCTTAAGTAGGTTTTAATCATAGAAAGTCATTTAACATCTCATGAATCGGTGAAAGTGCAAACTGGAAGTTTTATGTTTTTAGATGCAATACTTCTGGTTAAATAATTCAGCTTTGTTTTTCCTCAACAATGTTTCATAGCAACAAATTCCTCTCCCTGACACTTAGTAACTAATCTGGAATCCTTTAGACACATGCACATAAACTACAGAGAATTTTTTTCTGGAATTAATTGCTGTGGACAAAACAGGTGTGTCTTAAGATTTGTAAGTCCCTTAAAAGAAGAAATTTGGGGATCTACTTAAGAGTCTTAGCTCTCAAAATAAACATATGTAATTTGTAGTTTATAAACTCTACTGAAGGAGAGACTTTGTTCTGGAATAACATGCCTAGAACATTCCTTGGCACACTGTAGTCACCCAGTAGAAAATGGTAACTTTGTAACCCTTTCTGTTTTACTGTTTGAGATGCTTTATTAGATATAGTGGCTGCCTAGTCTGTGTGTCTCAGTCCTCTGGACTGGAAATGGAAGCTTCCCAGCATCCTCCTCATTATATATGTATTTTTTGTGAAATTTATTTTTTTGTTGTACCTGCACCTTAAAAAGGTATTAGGACTTTTAAAATACCATATATATATATATATATATATATATATATATATATGTGTGTGTGTGTGTGTGTGTGTGTGTGTGTGTGTGTGTGTGTATATATATATATATATTTATATACTCTAGTTTGCACTTTCACCGATTCATATATAATATTTGTGATATATATATATATATATATATACACACACACACACACACACACATATATATAATGTTATATTATATATAAATATGATATATAGTTATCTAAGGAATTAATTAAGTGATGATAGTTCTCCAGTCTCTTAAGGGAGGTACAGGATGTTTTATAGAGGAAAAGAGAAAGCAAGAAAACAGGTGACACCTTTTAGTTCCCCAAAGATAATGAAGGAGTAGCTAGCCATAGCAGAGCTGGACAGACACATGGGTAGCTTCTAGTGCTTCTTCTCATTGTCATGCTCTTTCATTCTGGACATTTCTTATATGATTTTGGTTTGCTTTTGAAGACAATCTTTCAGTTTGTGTAGATGAATTATGTTTCCATGTAAGCCCTGGTATATGTTATGCTAGTTTTGAAATATAGGCATACATCCAATGCATTGTAAGATGATTATGAATGTCTCTCTGGTATTCAGTGGATTCTTTGCTGCAGTGGGACAGGGGTAGGATTAGGAAGCTGTTAAGATTCGGCAACATCCCCACTCCTCGCTGATACGTGGGCACCAAGTGACCATTTTTAAAACCACTAAAGATTCAGAACTTCAGTTCTGGCTGCTTGGGACTTATGAGCTGCCCCTTAATGCTCTTCAGCAGTGGGCATATGTTCTTCTGGTCTGTGTCCTCACAGATAATCATCTCCGTTGCCTCTCCCCACCTGTCATCCTCACAGGATTAAATGTGCCCTGATTACCAACAAAGACGTCTCTTTGTGGGGTAATGATGTGCCTTAGAACGTCTTCAAAGAATTTCATCATTTTGAGCACATTGTGCCTTTTCTGGGAAGGCTAAAAATGTTTTGCCACGGGGAGAGATATATGTTCCCAGCTCCTCTGCATACAGGTCTCAAGTGAAAAGAGTCAAAAACAAATAGATGGATTTTTCTTTGTGGATGGGAGCATCTGAGAAATAAAGTCAGTGATCTATATGAAATATATTGGCATAAATTCAGTTCAAGCTTAACCATGAAAGGAAACTCATGAAACATCATTAATCTGGAAAGAAAGTTAAAAGAAACCAGGAAACCATAACCAAGCATCTGGCTACTTACATACCTTATTTCACAGGATCGCATTAAACTTTTACAGCAGAACTGATATTTCACTCAAAGAAATAAACTAAAAAGATCATGAGCACAGTATATGGCGACTAAGATTCAGATACAGGTTTATCTATCTGTACTGATGCATGTTCGTATTATTGTGTTATGGTGTGCATGCATGCTTCCTGAAATCATGATCTGCTGGGAAATTCAGATTCCAGACAGATACTATAATTAAAAAGTGCCTTTACATATGTAATGTGAGCATTTAAATAATATGCACATATATGATTAGGAAAAGTGAGATTTCACAGAGTACAGGTTTTAAATAATACTTGAGACTTAAGAAGGCTGTGTAATTTACCTTGCTATACAGTAGTGGATCCTCTTAACACAGTTCCTAATCTTTACTGTTGTCACCAAGTTTCTTGATTATAATTGTCTTTATAACATATGTCACATAACATATATAAAGCCCTGGGCATGTCATGGTAGTTCATACAATAATTCACTTAAAGTTGTTTTATTTTTGTACTTTTTTCGTTTTGTTTTTGTATTTTTTTTTAAATTTAACCGAAGTTTTTAATAGAAGAAAAAGGCAGAAAAAATTTCAGTTGTTTTGGGTACTAGTTCTATTGTTAAATTAGTAAAATAATATGTACAATCCAAATAGTATGCTTAATATCAAGCTTCATTATAAAGCTGTTGTAAGAGGTGGTGACGTAGCTCTGCCATAGAGAACTTCTTTAACTTCTCATGTATGAGGCCCTGGGTTCAGTCTCTAGCACAACACTTTACTGATGATTAAACAACTGATGTTTTGTCCTAGCCTAAGGGTACATAATAACATACATAAATGAAAAGAGGGTAAATTTAGTCCTATGCCAAAGTGGCAGGTCTTTGAATAAAATGGTGTAGGTTTAATTAGATATGAAAAAATAGGATTCTGTGGATGGTCCATCCTTTCTTCTTAGCTCCAAACTTTGTCTCTGTAACTTCTTTCATGGGTATTTTGTTTTCTATTCAAAGGAGGAATGAAGTATCCACACGCTGGTCTTCCTTATTTATTTTCTTGTGTTTTGCAAATTGTATCTTGGGTATTGTAAGTCTCTGGGCTAATATCCACTTATCAGTGAGTGCATATCCAATGACTTCTTTTGTGATTGGGTTATCTCACTAAGGATGATATCCTCCAGATACATCCATTTGCCCAAGAATTTCATAAATTCATTTTTTAAATAGCAGAATAGTACTCCATTGTGTAAATATACCATATTTTCTGTATCCATTCCTTTGTTGAGGGACATCTGGGTTCTTTCCAGCTTCTGGTTATTATAAATAAGGCAGCTATGAACATAGTGGAGCATGTGTTCTTATTACCAGTTGGAACATCTTCTGGATATATGCCTAGGAGAGGTATTGCTGGATCCTCCTGTAGTACTATGTCCAATTTTGTGAGGAAACGCCAGACTGACTTCCAGAGTGGTTGTACCAGCTTGCAATCCCACCAGCAATAGAGGAGTGTTCCTTTTTCTCTACATCCTCGCCAGCATCTGCTGTCACCTGAATTTTTGATCTTAGCCATTCTGTCTGGTGTGAGGTGAAATCTCCGTGTTGTTTTGATTTGCGTTTCCCTGATGATTAAGGATGTTGAACATTTTTTTTTAGGTGTTTCTCAGCCATTCGGAATTCCTCAGTTGAGAATTCTTTGTTTAGCTCTGTACCCCATTTTTAATGGGGTTATTCGTTTTTCTGGGGTCCAACTTCTCGAGCTCTTTGTAGATGTTGGATATTAGTCCCCTACCCATTGGGGGATCCATCCCCTAATCAGTCACCAAACTCAGACACTATTGCATAGGACAGCAAGAGTTTGCTGAAGGGACCCTGATATAACTGTCTCGTATGAGGCTATGTCAGTGCCTGGCAAATACAGAAGTGGATGCTCACAGTCATCTATATGATGGAACACAGGGCCCCCAATTGAGAAGCTAGAGATAGAACCCCAGGAGCTGAAGTGGTCTGTAACCCTATAAGAGAAACAACATTATGAACTAACCAGAACCCCTAGAGCTTGTGTCTCTAACTGCATATGTAGCAGAAGATGGCCTAGTCGTCATCATTGGGAAGAAAGGCCCCTTGGTATTGCAAACTTTATATGTCCCAATACAGGGGAACGCCAGGGCCAAGAAGTGAGAGTGGGTGGACAGAGGAGCATGGCGGGGGTGGGGTGGGGTATAAGGAACTTTCAGGATAGCATTAGAAATGTATATTAAGAAAATATCTAATAAAAAATTGAAAAAAAAATAGGATTCTGACCCCTAACTCACACTACACTGAATAAACAGTTCCAGATTCATGGTTGTCCCAAAATTAATAAAAATTTTAGATGATGTAGAATGGCATTTTCATGTCCTTGAGTTAAATGTTTCTTTGAAAGACTATGGCAGTAACATAAACCTTTAAAAATAAAAATCCTCAGATATTGTTTATTCACACACAGACACACACACTTCTGTTCACCAGATATCACTATTCAATGAGTGAAAACATAGTTATCTGTAATTTATATATCCAAAGGCACGCAATGTAAAGAGCATATAGAATACCTTTATATTCTCACAAGTAACAGCCTCAAAGATGGTTAACAGCTAAGAATAAAAAGGTTTTAGTTTGCAGTTGCCTCTATAAATAGGCAAGTACATTATACCACAATGAGATATTATTACCTATATATTAGATATTAGAAGGACTGAAATATATATAAATAAAACTAACATTTGTGGGTAGAGATACAGAGCAAGGGAATTAATATCCACCCCTCAGAAGTGTAAATTGACATATTCATTTCTACCTTACCTGGGCAGTTAGTTATGTGCTTAATTTATGAGCCATCAATTTCTTTTCTTACTATGTTCCCTCTAAATGTTTACTCCATACACATAGACTAGAGAAATTGCAGTAGTTTACAGAACTGGAAAACAGCACCTTTCTTATATGGTTCAGTATTGCAAATCAAGATTGAGAAAAGAAATGCAATGGTATATATATGCTCTACATTATACTGCCATTGTAAAATCAAGGCAAAGTAAAAACTGAATTCAAGCTACTCAGATTGATGTTAGTTACATTTAGTGAACTATCATAACTAAATAGAATTTAAAAACCTTGTATGATATATTCCGTGTTCTCCGTGCTTATCTGTGTGGATTTAGAGAAGTTCACTTTATAAAATCCCTTCAAACTGTGTGGTCAGAACTTATCCACTTTCTAATAGAGTTTTATATATTCAATATAAAACATTGTACAATTAATATTACAATCAGTGCTAGATCATGTTAGGATTATCTATGATTAATGTTGTTCTTTATCATATCAAAGAACCTTTACTAAAAGCAAATGTTCTAAAACATATTATGTGTCTTCATTTCAAGAGAAATTTTTACGTATCCCATGTGTGTAGAATATGTCTGTGTGTGTCTTTGCATGTGGATGTTGACATGTGTGCTGATGCACATACGCATGGGTGATGATGAGTGTAGACACAGGAATTGACCCTGGTGCTGTCTGCTGTACCCATGGCCTCTCTCAGTTGAACCTCTGTCGTCTCTAAAGCTCTGGGGGTGGGGGCTGAGAGGTAGGATTACTGGCAGCCACCATACCTGCCCCGCGTGACATCTGTCCTACAATTGCAAACTCAAGTCACCATGTTCTTGCTTTATCAGTGCTTGACCCACAAAAAGCCCACTCCTAGGAAGGTGACTGTACATTTTTCAAAGACATAAAGCTTGTTTTTGAAATTGTAACCAATAAAAGGGAACTAGTTCATAAACACTTGAGATTTACTTTGGAACACTATATATAAATAAATACATTTTGCTGTTATGAGCCAAGGGAATACTGTGAAGAAATACTTAACGTACAAACAGAAAGCATGTTCCTGACACAGAGTAATGCAGTCATTAATCCAAGCCGGTAGTGGTTTTGAAATCCACACTCTCATTCATTCCAAAGTTTTAAAAGGATTTTACACAGTGAAATCATAAAACTTTCCCCCTTTTCGAATATTCTTAAGAGATTAATCCATGCCACATATATTATGCCA
>LR750184.1:128689-143689 GCA_902729485.2 Mus minutoides | reverse complement strand
CCTATATATAACCTATTGGAAGTGAAGGTCCAGGAGAAAGCATGAAAGGGATGGGAAATTTGATTTTCCTGCAAAGAGTCATTGTAGGCTACCAATCCAAATAGGTAAAAACTGGTTTCGCCTTGCACATAGTGACATTATTTGAATTACTAGGTTGCTTGCCTGAGAACGAGTTTTGAATTGACATGAAAACCATAGTTTTTATATACATGTCAGTTTAAAAAGCATAGCAAAAACATGCTGTTTACATTTAATTCAAGACCACAAAAATTGTACATACCAGGCAAAGAACATGGCTCTGTTTGTGCATATTTTGTAAACATACATATATTAAATCTCCCCCCCCCCTTTTTAAGCAAGGAGAACCAAATATTTGTATTAGGATAGTGATGTGATTTTTTTTTAAATACTTAATTTAATTCTAATTATGGTGTTACCCCCCCATAGAAATAATTCTAAAAGAATGTCTCATCAGTTGTTCTGCTGAATATATTACATTCCCAATCACAGGGAAGTTTAGGATCCTAGCCATTGTTTCTCTAACCGTTTTACACAAAATCTTAAGATCTGAAGTTAAGTATGAGTAGATGACAAATGCTGTAGGCTCTGCGTCTCCCTTGGTGGCTTCTGCGTAACTTAATTGACTTCCCTGTGACTCGACAGGTATTGATAATGAGTGGAGAAAGACTCAATGCATGCCACGTGAGGTGTGTATAGATGTGGGGAAGGAGTTTGGAGCAGCCACAAACACCTTCTTTAAACCTCCATGTGTGTCCGTCTACAGATGTGGGGGTTGCTGCAACAGTGAGGGGCTGCAATGTATGAACACCAGCACAGGTTACCTCAGCAAGACGGTAGGTATTCTGTGTCTCAGTCCTGCCTTAGAGCCCTTTGAGGGATCAGGGGAGGAGGGACATAGAGGATTGGTCTCACTGAAGTGACTTAATTCAAGCCAGAGGTTCTTATATTTTCACTGGGGAATGAAGTAAATGCTTCAGTGATGTGGTTTTTGATGCTACAGTTTTACAAAGAAAGAAATTAATGCATTATAAACTCTGTTCATATAATAGGGTCAAAGCATAGTAAAGAAAACAATAAATATACATGGCATAGTTTAAATATATATACACATACACACACACACACATATAGATACATACTATATACCATTGATAGCATATATAGAATATATTATATATGCCTACATGTACTATGTATATACTTATTCATAGCTGCATTTATGGTGAACTTCAAGAATATTCATCAATAGAAACTAGTAAAATTACTCAGTTGTTAAAGTTTTTAATTTTTAAGCCCAAGGCTCTGAGTTCATTCTCTAGTACCAGTGTCCTGCCCAGTAATCTGGGTTTATAATTGCTGTGCAAAGGTGTCAGAGATCAGCTCAGTGGCCAGCCAGTCTAATCCAGTAAGTAAGCCTCAGAGAGCATAACCAAGTAGATGGCTCCTAAGATATGATACCCAAGGTTGACTTCTGTCTTTCATAAGTACATTTACTTACACTCCCACACACATTAAATCACACACACACACACACACACACACACACACACACACNGCTGCTACTCAGATTCCATTACTCTTGGCTTAAGTAGCTGTTCACCTGCAGTGGTGAATGCAGTTTCCAATTACCCAGTGATGTTCAGCTCAACCTCAGGCTTGGTTACTCCTAAAAGCCATTTCCACATTCCTATGACATTGTTTTAATTTTTATCTATTAATTTTTATTCTTTGGGCTCTAAATTCCGTGAATGCAAACATTGTTTGTTTATTAACTTAGAGAATACTTAGTGCTATACTTGGCCTGTGCTCAATACTTGGCACTGAGTAGAAATGCTTCAATGAAAGGAAATGACTTCAAGATCAGAGGTTGAGTTTGGAGTATGCAGGTTTTGTGATGTTAAAAGGCACTAAAAGATGCAGATGCTAGTACGATGTTGGACAGAGAATTCTAGTAAAGTGGCTGTAACTTCCACTTTTAATTTGGAAGAAAGCATAACTTTAATAGTTGTACTATCAAATGAAGCTTATAATTCTTATGAATAGTAACTGTATTTATTAGAAGAGAAAATCAAATGCCAAGTCATTAGTTGTTCCAGTCACTACTTCCCTTCATTTTGTAAAACCATGTCCTCTTCCCGCCAAAAGGATTTTCTTATGGTTAGTTAGTTAGTTTGTTTGTTTGTTTGTTTGTTTAGACTAAAAGTATAAACAACTTAAATTTAGTTAAATGAGTGGACTTTAGTGTTGTTTTACAGTTAGTACAGACATAGAGATTTTCTCCAGTAGAATTTAGTATGTGGCCAAGGGAATTAGTATTTGGGTTAAGAGGTTAAGAGTACCAATTTTGTACAGGACCAGAATTCAATTCCCAGCACTGAATTCTGGTGGGTCACAAACATCTGAAACTCCAGCTTCAGGGGAAAGAACTGCTCTAGTCTCCACAGGCCCCTGCACTCAGTGTACATACATAATCTCCCCTCCCTTGCATACATACACATAGTTAAAACTAAAATTGTAAAATAAAATTAATACTCATAGAGTTATTACAAGTAGTGTAGGTGTTTCCAAACCCTACAGGTTTATGAACGTGCTTGCTTTCATGGAGTTTTTGTGGCTAATGCATGAAACTCTCCAGGGCAGGAAGGAAGTGTTCAGTTGTATTTCTCCTTTTACTAATACAGTTTGTTAAATCTTCCACTGAATAACTTTCTCCTATATTTATAAAAAAGATACCTTTCCAATGTACACATGGGATATGTGACGATATCTTTCCAATAAAAAAATAAATTTCTTACTGTTAAATGTCTTTAAGGTAAAAGTGTGTGTGGGAGAACTTAAGTTTTTGTTTTGTTAAGTTTCAGACACATATTTTAGCAGCCAACTTCACCAGTCTGAGTATATAAACTTTAACACCAGCATTTCTAGTGTTATGCTCCAGTTGTTGGTTTTTTAAAATGGAAACTTCATAGAAATGTTTTTTTATGGGTCTCTGTGAAGGGCAGGTTATCAGAATGCATGAGGAAGCCAGTTTCTAGTTGCAAAGTAAAACCACATGGGCTGTGCATTCCAAACTGACGTAATCAATAGCAACTGCTTCAGTCGGCTCCCCCTGGAATGGCTAGAAGCATATAGATGGAATGCCAGTGTAGCCTCTCACATGAACATGCCCTGAGTGTTCTTCCTATGTGAAGTTGTATAGTTAGGAGATCACATCAAAAGGTAAAGTGAATCTTGCAGAAAGTACGTTATTTGCTGATTAAAGTAGAGCCAGAAGAAAGGTGTCTGCTTTGAAAATGCGTGTGTGGAGTCAGAAGTTCCTTGACTGTTCCCATTTTCCCCAAAATGTCACCATAAAGATAATAATGAATGCATGGCTACTAGGACAAAAGGTATCACTGGGAGGCCTGAAGGTTGCTCTCAAGAAATTGAGCATTAAAAAAAAAACAACAACAAAAAGTCATTAGCACTAGGCAAGAGACACCAGTCTAGCTTCATGAACTAATTTTGAGCTTTGTTTAAAATTCTGTATTTCCCACGCAAAAAGAAACCGTAATTTGTTTCTTTATGTTTATAGAAATTATATAAACATATGTATTGCCAAAATTATTTCTTTATATTTGAATACATTGTACCATATTTTTTTTTACAACAGAATACATTTGTGCCTCGATATAATATGGATCTTTATAGTACAAGTAGGTGGTATTATTTGTACTGTAGTTAGAAATATTTCTTCCAGAATGCTGCAGGGGCATGAAAGATTAATTTATTCCACTCATATGTATTCATGTATTTTAAAATAGAATGTGATTTGTGTTGTGTCCTTAACAAATTAATATTTGGCAAGTACAGTTGCTAGAAAACAGGTTTCATCTTGATGTGGAGAAAGAGCTCTTGACCAGGAAGAGTTAGCAGAAAGTTATGCAATAATAATATTTTCCTGAAGAAAATAGCAAATAAATCTGTGAAAAAAAAAGCATTACTTTTGGTCAAATAAAGATATTGATGGTGTTAAGAATTTTATCTAGGACTCTGAAAGCTCCTGACTTGGGGTTTTAACCTATTTGTAATGTGGTGTGAGTGTCATGCATCACAGTATGTTAAAATGAGTTCAGAGCTGGGTGCCAAGACTCTTCTATCTGCTTTTCATTCCAGATCCACTCTTGAGTTCTAAAGGCTTTGAACAGCTGTGGGTGTGTGGCCAGAACACTAAGTTTAACTGCTGACATGAACTTTGAACTTTCACTTCTTCTCACTTTTAGGAATTACTGCTTTTATACCTTCCAGCCACAACTTTTTTTTTTTTTAT
The DNA here is from genome assembly GCA_902729485.2 of Mus minutoides. Classification (NCBI taxonomy): domain Eukaryota; kingdom Metazoa; phylum Chordata; class Mammalia; order Rodentia; family Muridae; genus Mus; species Mus minutoides. The sequence continues at coordinate 139,359 of LR750184.1, read as the reverse complement.
GTCGAATATGCTCAAAGTTAGGATAATTAGAAGAAAAGAGAATTCTATTTTAGATATGAAGATGTTTTTAAAGTCTCATTTTAGGAACATATTTGTATCCCTACAATATTCCTGTTGAATTTTGGAATGAACTGTACTCCAGGATATTCCCAGCGAGGACGCTCTGCACTCTCTCTCTCGACCAGCCTGTAAGGTGTGCAGAGATTGAACTGTTGATGTGCAGGAGTTGCTAGGCTGGGTAAACACTATTGTTTCAAAGTGCACTTTATTAGCAGTCCATTCTCGTTGGTGAGAATTGACCATTACATATTCTTACCAAAGAATGCCAGTAGATAACAACAGGGAACCTAAGGTCAGAAGTTTTTCCTGTTTCGCTTTATTTAGCACACTTTCACAGAATATAAAATCGGATGATTTCAAATTCCCAAACTTTTAAAAATGCCTTCTTTATATGCATGCCATTTTAAATGTGTTCCAAAGCCAAAACAAAGCATGTAAGCATAAATAATATCAGAGTTCATAAGTAGTGTTCTTACCACTTAAATATTAAGTCAAATATAATACTGCTTTAGTAAATATCAGATTGCAGTTAATTGTAATATTAAGTAAGTTTGTGGTGTCTCTCAGTACCTACTGAGTAGATATACTAGCTAGGGACCACTATTTAATTCTGTACACCAAGTCTGAACTTTGTACCTTGAATATAAATGAATTAAAAAATACTACTATGTACAGATTAAAATGCAAATTAGTCTGACATCAAAGTATAGTATTGAAGTATGATAAAATCCACTTGCTACCCCAAGAATCAATGTGCTTATATAGCTCATGACTTCATCAACAGAGAATTATAGTTAGCTGTACTATTCAGATTTCATGAAATGGCCAGAGACAATTTCACATAAGGTTACACTGTGGTTACTAATTTCTTAGAAGCATTTTTTTTTTTTAAGAAACTCTCTGGTACCTTCAAAATTCTCATATAGCATCTATCTATCACTGTTGTATGTTTATCTGTGTGTGTACAGGGACATGTGTGTGCATCAGTACATGCTCACACATGTGTCATTCACTCTCATTGATACTATTAGTATCCATGAGCTGCATAGGAGCAAGTATCATTATTGGAGATTACCATCTAGGAATCCCAGCAAGGACTTTATAGTCACTTATAGATACTCAATAAACCATTATNGAAGATCTGAACAAGAAAATAGAGTTTAAGCAGAATTTTTTTTCCATGGCATATACCCTCCTGGCCTTCCCCATTAGAAGTCGGCCTTTTCAAGTTCATTTGCCTTCTCTATGAATGTTCCTGACCCCTGGGTTTCTTTTTTACATACATTCTCTTTTCATTCTCTAAAATCTCCCTAAATCACACATCACTGTCCATGATTTTATTCACGACATTGATACTGACAAACCTTGTATAACTCTCCTCCAGTTCTAGACACAAACATTTAACAGTTCATTATAAAATCATTATTAGACTTTATTTACTGACCTGTATGTCTTGCTATCATTTACACTATAAAATGTAATTATGGTAAATATGAAAGTAAAATCATAAAGATAAAACTAAGAAGTGAAGCCCAGTTTACTGTTAGATCTTGTGCAAACTCCCAACACCACAAAAATTATAGAAATGATTGATAAATATATTTAAAATCCTCCTGTTGTACACAACTTACATATCTTCTATGTTTCTTGATGTTGTAGTTTTAGTCCATGGCATAAAAAAATAACAAAAGCTGTAGCATATGTAGACCTACAAAATTCTTTCATAAAAGAAGCTATCTATTGATAAAGATGACAGTCATATCATTAAATAAGAAAATTTTATGCCAATAATATAAACAAATGTGTGCACAGAGAAATACTCATAATCACAATTATGTCTGTGTTGTGGTCATATATTGTCTATGAAATATATAAAATATTCTAGAAAACACATATAGCCTTGAGAACTTATGTAAATACTAATATTTCTATAGTAAACTATATACATAGTCATATCTATGTATAATATGTTATGAATAATTTTATAGCCATTTCATGAAATAACAAATCAATTATTATATTATCTTTAGTTAACTGATTATATATATATATATATATATATATATATATATATATATATAAACACCTTAGAAAATCCTAACCACTTTTCCAAACCCATACATTTTTAAAAATTATTTATTTATTTATTTATTTATTTAATGTATATGAATACACCATTGCTCTCTTCAGGCACACCATAAAAGGACATCACACCCCATTACAGATGGTTGTGAGCCACCACATGGTTGCTGGGAATTGAACTCAGGACCTCTGGAAGAGCAGTTAGTGCTCTTTACCGCTGAGCCATCTCTTCAGCCTCCCATACAGTTTTTAAATATGGGAGCTAAGAAAAATATCCTATATGGGTGTAATCTTTCATCCATCTTTTATGAATATGTTAGACTTTTGCTAGAAAGTATTTGAATTGTTTAATGTAGATGTAAGTATGCTTCAAATAAAGAAAATGTGCATCGTATAATTTAGATGGTCTGTATTTATGTGTGTGTGTGTGTGTGTATATATATATATATATATATATATATATATATATATATATATATATATATACATTTATTTTGATAGGTACATTAAAATATAGAATTTCAAATTAATGTTATACTATGTATTGTTTAAATATGTACACCATGTATAATCAGGCTACATATCTATCTCCTCAAATATGTATAACTTATTCATACAATAGATAGTGAAAATCCTTCTGGCGTTTTGAGATATGCGATACATGAACACTGTAAGTAGTCCCTTCACTGTGAAATAGCACCCAGAACTAATTACCACAGCCTACCTGCAGCATATCCACCCTACTACTTCCTAGTTTCTGGAAACCAACATTTCTATTCTTAGTTTCATCGACATCAGATACTTTATTTTCCATAAACTTATGAGATCTAATAGTACCTGTATTTCTATGCCTGGCTCCTTTCCCTTATCACAATCTTCAGGTCCAACTATGTTCTCTTTACTCCGTCCATGCTGTCTTTATACTGAATATCCACAACTGTCAGGAGAATTTTAGCCCCTTACCCTTGTCAGTAATTGTCAACTAATAGCTTGAAATTACAGCCAGGGAGGAAGCAGTTTCACAGGTCTGAGGTGTTTTGTCCATTGCAGCATGTCTCAGATTGCCACAACAATACAGAATAACACAGGGCTCAACTGCCATTTCTCTACTATAAATACAGCTTACAAACAAGCAGTTAATAGGTAGAGTTTCACTTTTGCCATATTTTTTAGTAATAAATTGGCTTATGAACCTTTAGAAGCATTATCCACTTAATCTGTGTGTTCTGGTTGAAACATTGCCTTTTTTTTTTCCCTCTTTGAGAACTGAAGTTCTCCATAAACTAGGAGTGCAGTAGATGCCTTAGGTAACCTGCATCTTCGGACTTTAGTTTGATTCAACAGCAATGTAAAATGGCTAACTTATTTTAAGCTCATTTTTATAACGTCTGTCAAAATTGCAATTACACAGCTTTGACTGTTAAAAGAACGGATTGCTCACTTTTTGTTTGTTTGTTTTAAATGTTGTAAATTCTTAAGATATGAGATGTGTAAAACCTTCGATGAGAGATTTCATTTGGAATGAAAATTTCATGAGCATAATTTATGTCCATGGGTTCAGTTTTTATAAAATAGAATTTAACTAAGCATTTATAGGCTGTGTGGCCAGCAACTTCACTCATAAGTCAGGAATATAGTTACCTCAGATCATTTGTGTCACATTTTAAATCCTTGGGCTTTAAGACCTTGATACTGAGTAACCTGGGGGTCTGAAATAGTTCTCTGTCCTTGAATACAGTGGTCTGTCACTGTTGTGTTCCATGTCACTAGCTGCTCATCAGACTTTGAATATAATTCATAACTAGTGGCGTGATGTAAGCATCTGAACTATTTATTATTCTAATGGAAGACACTGGTTGGGAGCGAACCACTTTTTGCTTTTGTTACTATTTGAAAAGCATTAATGCCCTGCCTGTAACACACAATACTAAGTCATAGAAAGCTAATCTCACTCACTCTTTTGGACCCCAACATTAGCATAAAAGTCCTCTCCAGCATCTATATAATACTTTTCTTCTTTTTGTCCCTTGTAGTTATTTGAAATTACAGTGCCTCTCTCTCAAGGCCCCAAACCAGTCACAATCAGTTTTGCCAATCACACTTCCTGCCGGTGCATGTCTAAACTGGATGTTTACAGACAAGTTCATTCAATTATTAGACGTTCTCTGCCAGCAACATTACCACAGTGAGTATGAATTAAGTCTACTTTTTTCTACATCTCCTCCTAATATAAAATTATCTTCCAATAAACACAAGTTTATTGAATGAAGTTTTGTAAAAGACTGTTATATTTATCATGGAATACAAAAAAATGGTATTATACAATAAAAGTTGAATTATACTGAGCTACCTGTTTCATAGTTGGGGTAGTTCACAATATAAAAAGGATGTTCTATAGAATGGTGTACAACCTACCCACTATTCATACAACTAATTAAGTAGTCACATCAATTTAACATCTATGAAATTGAATATCCCCTTACAAATGATTATAAAGCTTAAAAATTTAAACCTTAATGATATAAGTCTAAAACAAAAATTAATAATACATATTATGATGATATATAAGATAGAGTTGAAATATATCTCCCTATTTCTTATTACAACAGTGTAACTATTGAAATCTTAATTACTTGAAATTTTTCTTAATATTACTTGAATTGACATTCATACTACCACTTAACATTAAAGTTGTCTTCCTAGATTCATTTTAGCTTAGCAAACAGTAGCATTTGATTAAAGGGAATGACAGAGCATTCATTTGGACACTCTGAATAATTAACATAGCATAATTTTCATTGTCATTTGGGTCTTAGAAACTTTGAACCCAAAACCAAGATGTAGCTCAGCATTTTTAAAAATCATTTCTAGTGTATGTAATCAGTACTTAAGAGTGAATCAAGCATGAGTTTAAAACTTATTACAACAGCATAAATAGATGGACAATATGTAGGACAGAAAATAAAAAAACCTTTTCACCTTAGAAGCCCTGGCAATAAATGTTTCACTAATGGCAGGCTTCCTGTTGGGTCTCCATATGCTGCTCAACTTAATCTGGCAGATAAGTGGCCTTCCTAAGGCATTTTAGAGAACTCAATGATAGCTTAAATATTAACACAAATCTGTCCTCCTTGGCATGAAGAGGAAAAGGTCTAATAGATATCTGTGAAGAAAACATGGTACTATAAGAAGGCAAAGCAAAGAGGAGAGGCCTTTGGTCCTGTGAAGTTTCTTTGCCCCAGTATAGGGGGATGCCAGGGCCAGGAAGCTGGAGTGGGTGGGTTGGTGAGCAGGGGGGAAGTAGGAGGGGATAGGAGATTTTCGGAGGGGAAACTAGGAAAGGGGATAACATTTGAAATGTAAATAAAGAAAATATCTAATAAAAATACTAATTAATAAGAAAAAAAAAAAAAAAGAAGAAGAAGGCAATGCTAGCGCCCTCACTGAAGAGAAGAGTGGGTCTGGGTCTTCTATGTTGGCTCATCCATTTATCCCTGAGAGTGCAGTTCATTCTCTAGACCCCGTTTCCTTAGACAGAGCATCCATTCTCAGAACTTTGGGTATCATCTTTGTGTTCCTGCTTCCCTAGATTTCATCTGAAGATCTGACCATATTCTTGATTTCTAGTAATTTTTCTACATTTATCTTACACTTCCATGTAATTGGACCGGCTATATGTCAGATCCAAAGATGAGTTCATTCTCTTCTATTTCCCTGCTTTTCATAGCACAGAGTTCTCATATTCTTTTGAGATTTTGAAATTGCAGGTATGGCTAATTATTTCTTCTTTTATCCCATATAAGTACACTGGTCATTTGGGAGAATAGGACAATACCTGTTCTAATTTGCATAGAATTACATAGAATTATATTCATCTACTTCACTCTCAGTGTACATCTGATTTAACACATCAGTGTCAAGCCAATTTCTTAGTATTACCTCTTTCTCCTCCTATTCCTGTTCACTATTGTAAGCCTTAAAAGACACCTTTTGATTCATTCAAGAAGAGTGCTTATCAATTGCTTAAAGAATTGAGCACACATTCCTCAACTTTTTTCTTCCTGTGTCATCTTCCTTGTGATTATTTTCCATATCTGTGTCTTACAAAGTCTAAATGCCTGGTCACAAGTTCATTTCCTGTTCTCAATCTTGTTTCTATTAAGATTTTAGCTCAAAGTGACTTCTCTTCCTTTTCTGCCTTTCTAAGGTTACATCCATTTCTCAGACTTCAGATTAAGGTCCTTCCCCTGCAACTTCGTCATCAAAATACCACAGTCAGGATTGTTTCTGTCTTGAGATGACTATCTTGCTCCTTTGCTCTGGACAACATGCCTTAGAGATGTAACTGAGTTATTACATGTACATCTAGCTTGTTTATTTCATAATTTCTATATTCTATTATATAACTTACTGATTATGTTTTTATATGGCAATATATTACAGCCACATAAATGCACTACAAAATATAAAGAGAAGTGTATAATCAAGGAAGTAGAGAGGAAGAGACACACAGATGAACATTACATGGATACACAAGTATCTTAAAGCTAGGGGTGCAGAATTTACTGGTTAGTTAATTGCTTGATGCCATGAAGTGTCCATGAAGATGTAATGAAATTGAACAGTCTACTGGCATTAAATGGGATGAGTTAATTAATTTTAATCCATTAAATCAATAGGACATTAAATAATAAAAAGATTAGATTGTGATTTTCAAGCATTGAACACCCCAGTCTAGAGAGCCTCATGTTTTATAAAGATAGGAAATTAAAACAAAGTTTTGTAGATTAAAAAAAAAGTGGTGTGAAAGCCATAGTCAAAGCATCTTGAACTCTACTTGATACAACCAAAACTGCCTGATAATTATGATTTGAAAATGATTATGACATTATGTCAGTCTTTGGAGTAGTGTCAAGTTGAAAAGAAAGATAAGAGGAATGGTAAAAAAAAATAGAAGTTCTAGCTTAGATGATAATTCATCTTTTATTTGTTTACTGAAATTGTTATAAAATATGCTCAATGGTAATAAATTATATTTACTGGGATTTAAGGGGAGAGCTTCATTACTGTAAAGACTTTTATCTTTGCGAAGAGAAGAACAGATACATGTCCCAAGTAATCTTGAACTTAGGACCTGAAAACTCAGAATCTTTAGACCATTCACCTGTAATAGATCCTCAGGCCAGTTGCTTAAATGCTCAAAAGTCATGGCACTTTCTTTTTCTAGTTTTAATTGCCCAATTTCCCTTTAAGCTTGAAGATCATTCATTGTTCCATCCTTGAAATATAAAAAGATGACCATAAATAGTAATTCATTAATATATAAGAGAGTAGAAATAGGATTTTCCCACTAAATCAAGATATAATCTTTTAAAAATATTTTTGTTTTTATTTTTATTATTTATTCACTTTAAATCATGATTGCTGCCCAACTACTCCCTCACTCAGTCCCTCCCTCCATCCCCTTCTCTTCTGATAAAATAGAGGCTCCCCTTCCCCATATCTACCCACCCAGATACAACAAGGAATTTGGCCAATGGATAATGCCATGTATCCACCATCATATTACCACATAGAAGACTTTCATTGTCCTTTAAATGCCATGTTACACCTCCTCATTTTCCTTCCCTTTACTCCTGACATCAGTGAGTTATTTTGAGGTCACATCAACATTCTATTGCCTTTTAATAATTTTTGTTGCTGCCATTTGGTTTGGGTTTAGTTTTCTGCTAGTGAAGCAAGGTGATAATACCAGAGGCTTTTTTGAAGCACATTCTTACTGAATTTCTGATTATTTAACTTTATTTAGTCTGTGGCTTAATTCAATTAATTTGAAATAAATGTGAAAATAAAATTCGACGGTGATATGATATTTTTTATTGTTGTATCCTATTAAAACTTGGGTAACCCCTCTAAAAACAAATGAATCACTGGCCTTAATACCCTTCTATACACTTTACGCACGTGGTTCCTCCCCTTTTGATCTTACACTTCAAAAATCAAGTACCACATGGTCAGTTAACGAGTTCATGACCTTATAGAATGACTGCTTTGTACCAGGTGGTGGGCAGCTTTTGTGGCATGCTAATGCCTTAGTACATTTTTTGGAATTATATAAGAAGAAGAATATTTGATATTGTCAATTTACTTCTAATCTAATGCACATACTTTCTTTTTTTTTTTGGTTTTTCATTCTTTCAAATATTGTTTGCCAGATTTATTAAATGCATAGCCTTTCCATCTATTACTTATCTACTTTCTTTTTCTTTGACAACTGAGCAAACCCTGGCTCTGACCTTTCTTCTTCCTGTACGCAGACCAACAGAACATAAGCAATGGCCAGTACAAACACACAAGGCTGGGAACTTTTATGAATCAACAAAATTCAATAAAGACAAATAACTTTATGCACATAATTTAGATGTATGCATATTAAATATAGTATATTTTATATTTTTAATTTCAGAGTCTTAAGATGCATTATTTCTTACTATATTAGGTGAGGAAAGTTACATTATAACATTGAATACAAGGGTGCTTTGAACACATGTGGTAGGAGTGAGTGAGTGAGTGTGTGTATGCATATGTTTGTGTGTGTAGGAACTGAACCCATAGTCTCACATATAGTAGCCAACACTCTACCACTCAGCTGTCTGCAGAGTGATAGGTTTTATTACATCTTACTGATTAGTAAGCACTATAGGAAAACTATAACTGAATAAATGTCTACATAATCATAAAGGTATATCTGGGTGACGAATGATGTCAAAATAAAAAATTATTTAAAAAGTATCTGTAACAAAACTAATGGTGGATTTTATCCAGAGCTCCACAGCCTATACATCACCAGCATATAGCAATCCGTCCAGTTGCTGTTCAGACAACAACCTTTTAAAAAGATGTTCTTCCATAATATAGTTTTACGGAGTTGAAGTTCAGATTGCCATTATTTACTTTCTTGGCATATCTAGAATTAGGGTTAGGGTCTTGCACATTTCAAAACATCATTTTGTAACTAAAGAATATAAAATCTTGTCAAATATACTTTAGAAATCTACAAAGAAACAGATTTGTTTATAAAGAAAGTATGTTATAAAGATTATAATTCCTTGAAAAAGTCATAACATTTCAATTCATTTCTATCAAATACTACATAATAGTGGTGAGTTTCAGTGCCTTCAGTGTATATTTGGGGATTCAAGGAATATCTAAGACTATAAAATTCTTGTGTCAAAATGTAGAGAAAATGAGTTACAAGTATAGAATACATGAGAAAGCATGCCATAATATTTAAAGTGTAAGATCTAGAAATTATAACCCAACATTTAGAACTTCAGAGATGTAAATGGGCAAATTAAATTGACTTTATCATTGAATACATACATTTTCCCCAATGAGAAATGCATAGATGCTTAAACTCATGAACTCTGATTTCAAACAGCAAAAATCAATGGCTAGCAAATCTGTTTAGTGAAGTTTTCAAATAATGAAATAATTCTTATAAAGGTAACGTTTATAAAAATTTCAAGTTCTGTTTGGAGGAGAACATAAGAAAGTTTATTTGCTTACATGGTTCCAAGCATAGATCAACATTAAGACTTACTCTATGCCCTGCAGAAAACATATGCTTTTTGCAAATGTAGCTCATGAAATGTCTTATTTATAACAATCTCTCTATATGCACATTAATCACTACTTTCAAATACCATTTTCAACAGCATGAAAGAGCCTTGATTTAAAACACAAAGGCAATAAGTACATTGTGCTAATCCTTTAATCTACTGTGACAGCATTTCCTTTCATTATAATATAATACCATTTGAAAATTCTGTTTCCCACCTATTTTCTTTTGAATGGCATTCTGTAAAACCTAAGAATTTGCCTCTTACATCTGCGGAAGAGACATCATTTAGACACTATAAAACTAAATTTATTTGAATATTGGTTTCTTTAATTCAATAAGATCCAGCATAATTTCAAATTTCAATATTAAAATGTTTTATGGTAATATTTTATTTGTGTGAAAATTCACATTTATTCTTAATATTTGAATTGTGTTTTAAGACTATTAGAATTCAAAAAATTTAGTTCCCTATAAGCAAACCATTAGTAACTGCTGTAATGTTTGTGCTGTCAGATGCAGGTATAGTTGAAAGTGTTTCCAAAATATATTTTTGTTCAACAGGAATACAGGGACAGAGGAAAGAGATAGTGGAGGCAGATTATGTGAACTCTTTATCTCCTACTATAAAGATACATATTTGGATGTTTATATAACATTCCCAAAATAAATTCACACAACTGTTTCTATATGTGAACTTCATATATTTAAATTTATATTTTTGAAAATATTGTGACATAAAGAAGCAAACTATTTTTGCTATATAAAAGGCAGAAATTTGTTTTATTTTCCTACTTATTTAGAGTAGAGATATGCCTGCCTACTTAAACACAAGCACAAAACTTACCAGGTAAGGGAAGTCCTTCATTCTCAAGTAACAGGGCATCTGGAAACTGAGATGATTTCT
>LR750184.1:79964-128589 GCA_902729485.2 Mus minutoides | reverse complement strand
TGTGTGTGTGTGTGTGTGTGTGTGTGTACAACTGAAAGGAAGTTGTAGAAATCTATCTTTACTTAATTCACTGATAGGCTATGCTATTACATGCTATTCCACTACATTAGGAAATTTATAGCTTTGGTTTTGATTTGATTTGGTTTGATTTGATTTGATTGAGAAGGTTTCTTATATAGCACAGACTAGTCCAAACTTATTATATAGCCAAGGGAGATGACCTTTGAACTCATGATCCATCAGTCTGAGAATCTCAAATGCTGGAATTAATTTCATGTGCCCCCATGCTGGGTTTCAAATGTGGATTTTGGCTCTTTAATTGATTTCATGTTCCACATATGACCTTTAACCAATCAAGAAAAGCACTGCATGAAGCAAAGGAAGGATAAATTACATATTGCAAAAATGAAGAAATATTTTCTATTGTCAACATGACAGTATATGTACACCTATAACCAACACGTAGAAGAATAGTTACCACATGTAGAAGAATAATCAAGGTATTTTATGGTAGGTTACTAAAGTTTGGATAGAATATACATTGAAAATTAATGATATTGGTTTAAAAGATTGATATATAACTATCTAAACCTATCATGAACAATATATACTCATGATTAAACTATAATATAAAATAACAACTGGATTAGTGACTTTTTTATTGTTGTGATAAAATACCATAACCAAGACAACTTATAAAAAAAGAGTTTTATTTGAGAACATATAGTATCAGAGGGAAAATTGTCCATTACCATCAGGCCAGGATCCTGGAAACAGGAGGGCAGGTGTGGTGCTGAATTGTTAGCTGAGAGTTTGATCCATATGAAGGAATCAAAAAGCCAACACAAATGGCTCCAGTCTTTGGAAACTTCAATACCTGACCCCCTAATGACACTTCCTCTAGTAGGCTACAACTCCTAATCCTCCCCAACAATCCACCAAATGGAGACCAAGTATCCTGATATCTGTGATTTATGGTCCTCCTCACATTCAAGAGGTTGAGGAGAGATTTTCCCATAACATTAAAAATTGGGATAGTATGTCATGTTCCTGGAAATACTAAGTGTACAAAGAAGGTTTAAATGTATTGTCCTGTTGTTGATAGTTTGTTTTTGTCGTTTTTCAAATGAAATACTGAAACATATAAAGAAAGATACCAAGAAAAGAAATAGCACACTTGGTACAAGGACCAGAATGAACTTGAAAGAACAGACATTTCTCATAGTCTTAACTCACTGTCACATAAGTAAATATGTTACATATTTAAGATTAAAAACAAAAGGTATGTAACATACACAAGATAAAGGAAGCAGCTATTAATATAAAAATTGTTGGAGGCCAAATGTTTTACTGGAATTTCTTAGTATGAAGTCAAACATACAGATGGAAAGCCTTAGCTATCTTTTGTTGGTTTTGGATGCCAGTGATCTTCTTTTTGCCTAAACATACATGCATATCCTGCTTAAGCTCACATATTTATTCCTGAAAATATATATGGTAAACCTGTTTAATTTTATTTTAAAAGAAAAAAATACAGAGAATTGTAGTTTGCCCCTAAGCATAGCTTATTTTAGATGAATTACCATAAATTACATTGTCTGTACAAAAACAAAACTATGTTGATAGCAACTAAGATGCTTAAACAGTTTCATGGTCATACAACAAACTGCTGTTAGCAGGTATTTTCTTTAGTTGATCACCTGGAATGTTTGCATGTTTTCTGAGAGGCTATGGTTGGAATGGCATAGCAAATAATACAGTGGAAAAAATGTCAAACTAAATTCAAGAAATGCAAATATTACTGCTGTTAGCATGTAGTTTCTTTAGTTGATCACCTGAAATGTTTGTGTGTTTTCTGAGAGGCTGTAGTTGGCATGGCATAGCAAATAATAAAGTAAAAAAAAAAAGTCACACTTAAACTAAATTCGAGAAATGCTCTATAATAGATTCTTTCAACAACTTAAAGGGGCCTTGAACTTTGGGAGACCTCAAGAAGGGAAGAGGGAACAAAGATAAAATAATGGGTGCTATTTGCTGAAGCATATGGGACATTTTAGACTCACTTCCATATGGAAAAGAACGAATAGAATGTCTTAGAGCTGGTGTAGACAATTGGAAAGGAAAACACTGTTAAATCATCAAAGGTGATATCCTAACTGAAGGTAGACATGGTTATAAGATGAGTATTTGCAAGATAGGCATAGAGGTATGTGCCTGTGATCCCAACATTTGGGCGACTGAGGCAGCAGGATCACAAGTTCAAGGCCAGCTTACATTACATAGTGAGGGGCTGCTTTTAAACCAACACAATTCAGAATTGCTCATTCTGAAAAAAAAAAAGTTTCAAACAAGATCTTTCTGTGGTTTCATAATAGTTCTAAGGCTATTTTGGAAAGAAAGTGTCTCATCACATTGAGGCTGTATTTATGTAAATTTTCTTAGTAGCGTCCAAAGCACATTGTCTATTTGTTTGCATTCGGGGCACTTTTTACAGTGTCCACAGATGATTTCTGTGTTGTAACAATTTGGAATTGAATCAACATTCTTCCACCACATAATGTTGTTTACAATTCTGTTTTTAAATGAATGATGTGTGATATCTAAGTAAATATTTCCCCGTAATGCCTACACCAATGTCTCTTAACAAGTCAAGTAGTAAAGGTTAATGCATGCTCTGTAAGCTAAAGTATTAAAAGTCATGAAGCCTCCTGGACAGACAGCAGAACAGTCTGCAGAATATATCTGCATGTGACTCCTAAGAAGATCTAGAAGTGTTCAATCTAATGACACAGAACATGATTAATATCAAATGATAGCTTCTAAATGTAATTTTTATAGCAACAACAAGAATAGTAGTAGTAGTAGTAGTAGTAGTAGTAGTAGTAGTAATGATAATGGTTATGTAAAGAGTAGATCAGTCTCAGTGTGGCAACAGTAAATAAGATGAGCTAGTGAGGTCTGTCAGACTAAAGTGTCCAATGTTGTAGTCATTAATATGGATGAGTTCCTGTTAGCAAAGGGCAAGACGATTGGAACATTCGAGAAGCAGTTTAACTTCCCGACCATTTTTTCTAAGACAAATAAGGAACATAGAAAGAATGTAGAAAGGAACGAAGAAAAGGAAGGTAAGTAAAAAGAAGAGAAGAAATGAAATGGCCATGAAAACGAAGCACAGCAAAGGGGGCTCTTGGATATCTTTGTGGTGGAATAGAGTGTGGAAATTATCCACTGCTCCAAACATTAGATCTATAGGATCTGTGCTTCATAGATCAGACCGTAATTGTGTTAGTATGTGGATGACACCATAGTTGAAGTAATATATGAGAGGCAAAAGCTGAAAGCTACCTAAATAGTTATCCAAAGAAATAGTCCAATCACATAGTCTTACAAAATTTTGTACAGCCACTTCAAGTCATGCAGGAGAGCTTTCTTGAATGACCTCTCGAGTTGCCTGAAGTTTGTATTTTGTTTGTTAAAGGAAATTAGAGAGTAATGTAGAAAGCATAATCTCATTTTTTAGTAGGTTAAAACAACCTGTCAGTATACGAAGCAGCTTATTTATATTTAAAATGGTAAGTCTGGAGTCATCTGAGACCTTATAACTTACAGAGGTAAACTTCAAGATTAAAACCTGGCAGCAGATGAGGTAGGGGTTTTTTGAGAGGAGACACTGATGGGTCGGTCATCTTCCATATACTTATGTATTTTAACACTTTCCCATAAGGATGTTTTGATTTGTAACATGTACATGAAAAAGAAACAATCCTTCTCTATGCCAGTTACACTGTTATAGCTTATATTTCATCTGTCTTCCCAAAAGGTGTGAGGCAGCTAACAAGACTTGTCCAACAAACTACGTGTGGAATAACTACATGTGCCGATGCCTGGCTCAGCAGGATTTTATCTTTTATTCAAATATTGAAGATGGTAAGTAAAAAAAAAATACTTTGGTCTATAACTGAGCTATATTTTAATTAACATATTTTCATATTAGTTCTCACAGTGTTCTATTCATCATTCCTTGAAATGAATATAAAGTAGGATAAGTGCTTTTTCCTTTTGTTGTTATTTTTAACTTCTATATAAAGGGAAGTGGCATGTTTACACACAGTTATTTACTGAAAAAACTAAAAAGGAAAATCTTTTGAATCCATCTATTTGTCACCATATTCTTAACCAAGTAAGGTCCACTAACTGTGTCCTGTGTTTGTCTAGACTCAACCAATGGATTCCATGATGTCTGTGGACCCAACAAGGAGCTGGATGAAGACACCTGTCAGTGTGTCTGCAAGGGGGGGCTTCGGCCATCTAGCTGTGGACCCCACAAGGAACTAGATAGAGACTCATGCCAGTGTGTCTGTAAAAACAAACTTTTCCCTAACTCATGTGGAGCCAACAGGGAATTTGATGAGAACACATGTCAGTGTGTATGTAAAAGAACGTGTCCAAGAAATCAACCTCTGAATCCTGGGAAATGTGCCTGTGAATGTACAGAAAACACACAGAAGTGCTTCCTAAAAGGGAAGAAATTCCACCATCAAACATGCAGGTAAGGAGTCTTCATTAAGAGCACTAGTTCCCTTCTGGAAAACACAATGTTACCCACCCGAGGCTGTTTCCTCAGCCCATACCAGAAGCTGCTTATTAGAATAAGTGCAGTAAATCCTCTCAGAGAAAGATGTGATTATTCAAGTCAATGCTAATTGTTCTTGACACTCGATTTTTGTAAGATGTTTGGCTTCTTTGAGAGAGTATTACTCTATAACCAGGCTGAACTAGAACTTAGCATCCTCCTCCGTTAGTTTCCTGAATACTGGGATTCCAGGAATACATAGCACATTTGGTCTTTGAAACTTGATTTAACTATAGGAACATTAAGGCACAAAACAAACAAACAAACAAACAAACAAAAACATGAATAAGTTCAAAACTAAATCTGTCCTAGAAGGTAATGAACGAGAGTCTTATATGAATTCTCCTGTCTTAGAGGATTCATATATTATTTTAGAAAGGCATTCAGCAGTCTATGTCTTCAACCACCAAAAATTATACTTCTAGGTATAATTTATTTTAAAGCTTAAAACTAATGAATAGCACCATTATCTGAAGAATTTGATCCAAAAATGAAACGTTTACACTAGATGTGTATTGGGAACTAAATAAATGTTCTAGCTTGCTTTCTGTTACTGTTATAAAATCCCATACCCAAAAGCAACTTTGAGAAAGAAGACTTGCAGTTTACAGTCTACCAAGGGAAGCCAGTACAAGAACTGGAGGCAGGATCCAAAGGAAACCTTGAGGAACACCACATACTGGCTTAATCCCAGACTTTCGTACAAAGGCAAAGTCCACCTATCCAGGAATTGTATCATCCACAGTGGACAAGTCTTTTATCAATTAGCAATTAAAAACAACAACAACAACAACAACAACAACGTCTCACAGGCATGGGCATAGGCTAATCTGACATACGCAGTTCCTTGGGTGAGGTTCTCTCTTCTCAAATGACTCTAGATTTGTCAGGTCAATGAATGAAGCTAGCTATGACAATAAAATAAAATGCTGGTCGATGTTATTCAAACTGCAGGGATGACTCAATGGTTAGGAACACATGATACTCCTCCTCCAGCGGACCTGAGTTTGGTATCTAGCACCCACTTCAGTCAGCTCACAACTGCCTTTAACTCCAGCTTCACCAGATCCAGCACCCTCCTCTGTCTTCTACAGTCACCCACTCTCACATACTCACAGACAAACACAGACATACACACATAATTAAAAATGAAAAGTAAAATCATAAAAAGTTACTCAAGATTCATTTTTACCTTTGTGGTTGTTTTGACTGCATGTATGTCTATGCAATATATGCGTCCCTGGTGCCTGTGGTGGCCAGAGGAGGACACTATATTCTTTGAACTGGAGTTAGACAGTTGTAAGTAAACATAGAGGTTCTGGTGATGATCTGGGTCATCTGAAAGAGAGGCAAGTACTTGACCACTGAGACAACTCTCCTGTTCCCTCTCTCTCTCTCTCTCTCTTAAATCCCAGTATGGCTTTACTCTTTTTATATCAAGAAAATTAAATGAGGTTCTTAGATTGAAGGGAATACCATACTGACTGGATTTATGTCTCATCTCAGAAGATGACTACTGTTTACTCAAGATCTCTGGTTTTAAATTATTTTTTTGTATTCCTTCAGTGTTGGTCTGGCCACCATACCTCTTCTTAGCTTGCTTCAGTATCTTCAGCTCTGTCTTTCTTCCCTCTCAGCTTACAAAGATTCCCGATTCCTTCTGCTTTATTATCCTCTTACTTTAATGCTGAGAACACTTTAGCCATCGTGCTGTTTTTCAGAACTGTTCTGCTTTGTGTGGATTTGGCTTTTTGTACTTTTCCATCTCTAATCTAAGCTGGGACTGTAGCCTGGCAGAGGCCTCTGTGTTAAGCTGTATTTAAGCCTCTTAGTTTCTGGATCCCATAAAGATCTTCATATTTATCTAGAAGTCCTTAATGCTTTCATTTTTCTAATGTTATTATCTTCTCTGTTACACATGAAATTGAGGTGTCCTGATTCTCATTAAATATTCTCTTTAATTGCATCTCTTCTTCCATCCAAATAAGTACAGACAATACCCTTTCAACATCTAGAAAATAGTCAAATCCTATTTATTTTTAATGTCATATCCTCATGTCATATCCTCAATTTTTAATGTCATATCTTCAATTAATCTAGTACCTCAGTAAGTAGAGCCCATTTTTTGATTGTCAAGAGTATGTTCTCTCATTTTAGNTGACTGCATGTATGTCTATGCAATATATGCGTCCCTGGTGCCTGTGGTGGCCAGAGGAGGACACTATATTCTTTGAACTGGAGTTAGACAGTTGTAAGTAAACATAGAGGTTCTGGTGATGATCTGGGTCATCTGAAAGAGAGGCAAGTACTTGACCACTGAGACAACTCTCCTGTTCCCTCTCTCTCTCTCTCTCTCTCTCTCTCTCTCTCTCTCTCTCTCTCTCTCTCTCTCTCTCTCTCTCTCTCTCTCTCTCTCTCTCTCTCTCTCTCTTAAATCCCAGTATGGCTTTACTCTTTTTATATCAAGAAAATTAAATGAGGTTCTTAGATTGAAGGGCATACCATACTGACTGGATTTATGTCTCATCTCAGAAAATGACTACTGTTTACTCAAGATCTCTGGTTTTAAATTTTTTTGTTGTATTCCTTCAGTGTTGGTCTGGCCACCATGCCTCTTCTTAGCTTGCTTCAGTATCTTCAGCTCTGTCTTTCTTCTCTCTCAGCTTACAAAGATTTCCGATTCCTTCTGCTTTATTATCCTCTTACTTTAATGCTGAGAACACTTTAGCCATCGTGCTGTTTTTCAGAATTGTTCTGCTTTGTGTGGATTTGGCTTTTTGTACTTTTCCATCTCTAATCTAAGCTGGGACTGTAGCCTGGCAGAGGCCTCTGTGTTAAGCTGTATTTAAGCCTCTTAGTTTCTGGATCCCATAAAGATCTTCTTATTTATCTAGAAGTCCTTAATGCTTTCATTTTTCTAATGTTATTATCTTCTCTGTTACACATGAAATTGAGGTGTCCTGATTCTCATTAAATATTCTCTAATTAACGTAGAGAAGAAGGTAGGTTTATTCATGTCTGTTATGGGAAAGTTGTAGATCTTTTATCAGTTTAGGATAAATAAAAATTACAGTATAGGAGTACAGTATAGGAGTTAAAAATTACAGTATAGAAGTTAATTAGATCATGGAGTCATTCATCTCGGGTAAAAAACTAACAGTTCTCATACAAGAGAGTAAAATCCTTATAATTCTAAAGATCCATCATTTGTAGTTGCTTGTATAATGAGACTTCACTAAGTCCAGGCATATTATTGACCATATTATTTTTCTTCCTTCCTTGCTGCAAAGTTCCTTACAGGAATCTTAACACTCATTTAAAATATTTTTGAATAATAAACACTTTCCAATTTTACTTACATATTCATACTCTACTTATCAAGTGGTATTTGCAAAATAAGATATTACATCCTAAAGAATATGCTATTACATTTCAGCAAATCTTATTAAGCCATGTTCTACAGTGAAACTTTTTTCAATAAGCCTAGTACATATTGCCGAATTTTAATCTTTTGTGACTGTATATAGGTTAGCAAACATCATTTTTCTACAGAAAATTACCACATTAACTAAGTAGAATATATTTATGTCCTTATATCTTTGCTTAACAACAGGGTACAATCTTTCATAAATTACTTTCCTTTTGTTTTGGTATTAAAAGTTGAAGCTGGTATGTCCAGGACAAATGGGCATGGAGCAGTAACCCAGCCATGAGCTACCATAGTCTACGTCTTTATACTTAGCAACTCTTTGTGTGTCCATTTTTCTAAGTGTATTGTTCCAAAATTTATAGTGTCAAATGGATGGAGCAAAAGAGAAAACTGTAAAACAGATACACATTTCTTTTTTCTTTTTTTTTTTTCTTTTGGTTTTTCAAGACAGGGTTTCTCTGTATAGCTCTGGCTGTCCTGGAACTCACTTTGTAGACCAGGCTGGCCTCGAACTCAGAAATCTGCCTGCCTCTGCCTCCCGAGTGCTGGGATTAAAGGCATGCACCACCACACCCGGCTCAGATACACATTTCTTTTCTTAATGTTTATTACAATGGAGAAAGGCAGCATGAATTTTGTCTTTGACGACTGAGAACTATAGGTCCTTATTTCTAAGAGGAAATTGCATTCATTATGTAACCATGAATATTTTAAAATTTCCTAACAAGATATTTATACTGTCTTCCTCCAAGATTCAGAGAACATTTCAGAAAAGAGGACTGAGGGAATGTAAGAGCTAAGAAGATAGAGGAAAGATCTGTAAGCTGTCTTCCTCTGGGCAAGGCACAACCACCGAACCCATAAACTCAATATAGTTATAGATGCTCTTACTGGATCTACAATAGGACAGGCCAATGTAGGGCATCAGTGGAAGAAGAGCTAAGAGGACAGAACCCCTCATTGCTGAATTATTTGTCCCTCATAGGTTCAGGGAGAGATGATTCATTGCCATCTGTCACGTACCCACTCTGGAACCCCTCCTCAGGCCCCAGTGATTTCTTCTACTCTAGTAATCACTCAGCTGGACATGATTAAACTGGATGGTTCATAAAGCAAAATAAAAATCATGAATGTGTGAAAGTGGCTGCAAGGGAGGAGAAGGAATTACAAGGGGGTGGTAGGGAAATAAGAAAGAATAGAAGTTGAGAAAGTAATCCAGTAGGTATGCACATGAAATTGTCAAAAAATTAAAATTAGATATTTTAAATAATTTTTTAAAATCTTAGTTTTCCTTTCCTTTCTTTTTTTTTTCTTTTTTCTTGGTTATTTACATTCCAAATGTTATCCCCCTTCCCAGTTTCCCCTCCACAAACACCCTATGCCTCTATGAGGATGCTCCCCAACCATTCCAGCTTCAAGCCCCAGCATACCCTTTCCTTTCAACATCAAATGAGATGAGCTTTTAAATGTTTAAGGGTCTGTTTAGTGCACTTTTCATATTTTCTTTCTAGCCTATAACACAGCTAGACAGACTCATCTTCCAAGATATTCTTCAAAGCTAGAGTCACTATAGCAAACAGAAGTTCCAAAACTTAAATAATCAGTAATCTCTCCTTTCACCACTACTAGCAACTGGAAGTCTCCAGTGAATGGAGAAAGTCCCCTATCTGTTCATGTTTTCCCTCACTTTCTGGCATACAGGTGGAGAGAAAAGTTTTACCCACCATCATCTAGCCAGCTGCTGAGTAAAAACTCAAGAGGGTGGATAGGGCGATTCTCCAAAGGCTATGGTCCTGCCAAGATGGCTGTGTTTAATTGCCTGGAAGTCTGGGTCCCATGCACGTCCCAGACTTTTGTTAACGTTGCCATGCTTATGTGATCACAGGAAGTCAGCAGACCTTAAATATTCACTTTCAAACTTTCTGTTCTATGTTACTTTCATCCACAAAGCACAAAGGACTTCAAAAGAACTAATGCTTACAATAGTTCATCTTTTCACTGCTATGTCAGCAATTGAGGCATGTTTTAAAAGGCTTTTTCATTCCTCCCAAATTCTGAAAACGTAAGCACACACTTAAGTATTTATAAACCTATAAACACATTTATAAGAAAGTTAGTAATTTTTCCTGGTTTAAACTGAAGAAAACATAAAAGCTGTCTGTAGCATCTTGACTCAATACCTTGGTCTTCACCATGTGTGTTTCTCTCTGGCTTTTTTTTCCTAGTTGTTACAGAAGACCATGTGCAAATCGACTGAAGCATTGTGATCCAGGACTGTCATTTAGTGAAGAAGTGTGTCGCTGTGTCCCATCATATTGGAAAAGGCCACATCTGAACTAAGATACCAGTTTTCAGTCCATCATTTTACTGTCTTGAAGAACTGTTGCCACATTAGAACTGTCTATGCACAGAAAGACTCTGTGGGACCATGGTAACAGAGGCCCAAGTCTGTGTTTCTTGAACCATGTGGATTACTGCGGGAGAGGACTGACACTCATGTGCAAAAAAAAACCTCTTCAAAGACTGGTTTTCTGCCAGGGACCAGACAGCTGAGGTTTTTCTCTTGTGATTTAAAAAAAGAAAAAAAAAAGAATGACTATATAATTTATTTCCACTAAAAATATTGTTCCTGCATTCATTTTTATAGCAATAACAATTGGTAAAGCTCACTGTGATCAGTATTTTTATAACATGCAAAACTATGTTTAAAATAAAATGAAAGTTGTATTATAAGCTGTGAAGTTCAGTCTTTTGCCATCTTACATTGTAGTCAAGTTTCAGAAAATGAAATACCATCTTCCCAAATTTTCTCATCACAGATTTATGGGCTGCCATTCAGTTTTTAGTAAAGAGTGGTCTATAGAATCTAAGCATCTGCTGTGTCCACTGTGTGTTCATTTACTGTTTGGGCAGAGTAGATAAGGCCTATATTTTAAATCTGAGGAAAAGGAAAAGAGAAAAAATTAATTTGACCACAGTAAGATGTTTACTTTTTTAATGTGATTAAAGAGGAAAAGCATGAAAATCATGGCCAACCTCTGCATTCTATAAGACGGCATGATCCATGATCACCCAATGTTCTCCATCTTTGAAAATCACCCAAAATCCAAATGAGTTTTCAACTCAATTGTACTAAAGTTGAAACAAAACAGACACTGCATATCACTCATTCTCTATTTGAAAAATCATTTTTAGATTTCATACATTTGAAATAGATCGATTATTTTAGCAAATAAGATGAAATCTTAGCTTCATTTGGTAAGCCTCCTGAAGCTTTCTAAAGAAGGTTGAAACCTGTTACAATGACTGTTATATATTAGCTTGAACGTCAATCTAAATCTTTGGTTTCTTAAAGTATATTGGCAAACCCAAACATTCAAAAAAGAAACCACTACGCTAAAAATTAAAGCCAGAAGTATTTCAAGGACTAAGCATTTATTTGTCCCTAGAGATGTAATAATTTTGATTGAAGAGACAGAGTAGCATAGACAATGATAATACATTGCCATAGAAGCTTGCAAACAATTGTATGTGGACCATAAAAATACCACTTCAACACACTATAATAGATCTCTCTCTCTCTCTCTCTCTCTCTCTCTCTCTCTCTCTCTCTCTCTGTGTGTGTGTGTGTGTGTGTGTGTGTGTGTGTGTGTGTGATTGATACAGATGAACTATGGCTGAAGGAAAACAGTTGTTTAGAATAGTCACATGTGATTTAGAAAAAAAACTAACAATCAGAATGAGAATGTTCTTAAACTTTGCACGAATCCCAAGATACCATGGTTGATCCAAAAGATAAAGTTGAGAAAACACTAGAAGCTCACAGCTACAACTAATAGATCCAAAACTTGGAAAGTTTCTAAGCAACATTTCATGTCTAGAAATCTAATACTGTATACTCAGTCTGAGAGGCTGAAGGCAAAAATGTTTTGCTAAGCAGTTGTGTAAGATTTAGCTTCCAGATTGTTTTTGAAGGAGGTTTTAATATTTACAAACTGCCTGAGTGAAACTTTGTCCATTATGAGAGCATCTAAAAATATTCCCTCTCCTCCAATGTGCAGTGCTTAGAACAGAGTGGGATGGTGTGAATATATGGTTAAATATATCAGCAGATGCCTTAAAGAATTGAGAAAGGGCCATGAACTTACTTGGACAAGAGCAGTTCTCTGTACACACCTTGCTTCTGAAGGAATGTCAGTCAGAAGAGAATAGAGACTCTAGGCAAGAGAGTGCATTTAGCAGAACACTTTTATCATAGTGCCAGAACTTTGAACTTCATTCTAAGTTTCATCGACCTAGAGGTGCTAGAAATACAGATAAGGATGGAGAAAAATATGCTTGACAATCCTCTGTGTTACTCTGCTATCTGCAAAGCAGGAGCTTTTATTAGAAGATATCCCAAAAGATGCTTTCTGAGTTTATGTTCTGAATTAATACATTATTTTATCCTTTAAAATGAACATAAGACACCCAAATAACTAAAAAAATCAGTGACACATTGTAGACTACCACTTAAAATTACTAACTAATCTCTGTGTTTGAATTACTGTTCTCTTGGTTAATTTTTAACTGGAGAGTGATTGTTGCTAATGTACAGGAACTGGGAACTTTTTATTCCAAAATGACAACTCTCTGCTTAAAGAGTCATACTGTGGTAGAAGAATCCAATCTAATTGGGCACTGAATTCTAAGTCATGAAGCAAATTAAATCATGACATAGCTGTGTCCCTATGCAAATGACCAAGCTCCCTGGGTCTCAGCATATGAAGCTTATGAAGGGAAAGAATTACATTAAAGTTGTGTTTAAAGCCCTGGCTCTAATGTAGCAGTTTGTTTTAACTATAGTAGGAATGCTTCCTGGAAGCATCTTTTCAACGTTTTCAACTATAAACCAACTTATGCTGTCCTTATAATTTGCTCTTAAATCCTTAAGTAGAATAGATACCTCAGAAGGGTTGTTCACCATGACTTATAATGCCAAAGATTACCACTTATAGAGCAGATTTTTTTCCTTTCTGAAATATCTTATAAAACCCAAAACCATGCAACTTTTGTAAAATTGTGTTAAGGTTTTTATATTCTCCATGTCCAAACATCACTCAAATGTGTATAACTGATACTTAAACCCAGGATGGGGCTTTGAAGCAGAAATTGACTTTGAAATGTTGCTGCAGTCTGCTATTCTGACCACAGCATTTGCTTAAGCATTCAACACATACAAATTTATAAGTATCAGAGCCAAAATGCTCAAGATAGTGCATTGGGTTGACTCATCACTTGATTGGATACCAGGCCCAAGACATGGCTGTGTACAACAGACAATGGTACATGTTGAGTTTGATGAGCTAACTAGAGACGTCATAGTTCCCAGGGATTAAATCACCAACCAAAGAGTATACATGGATGGATCCATGACTGCTGCTACATATGTAGCAGAGGATGGCCCTATCTGTCATCTGTGAGAAGGGAGGCGCTTGGTCCTGTGGAGGTTTGTAGCCTCAGAGAAGGAGGAGGCTCATCGGGGTGAGGCTGAAGTGGGTGATGGGTAAGGAAGCACCCTCATAGAGGCAAAGAGGAGGGGGAGGGGTGGGGAGTTTGCAGAGGAAAGAGCAGAAAGGGGGACAACATTTGAAATGTAAATAAAACAGTTAATAAAAAAGAAAGTAATTAAGACAACATTAAAAGCTTCTTTTTTCAAAAATCTAAGTTTCGATTGATTTCTGGAGAAAGAATATATTGCATGTAGTTACATACAGAATGTTCTACCTAATTTTAGTAGTAAGACAGGAGTAGCTGTTCAAGCCTATGATTTCAGCACTTAGAAGGGTGAGACAGGAGGATTGTTGTTAGTCTGCATTCAATGGGCCAGTTCCAGGAGACTAGGAGATACATTGTGAGAATTTCTCTAGAAAACAGAAAATAAGTTAAAATATATTACTTTTATTTTATTTACTATTTTTTTTTCAAGACAGGATCTCCTGAAGTTGAGGCTCACCTTGAACTTCTTATCCTGTTGCTTTCACCTCCTCTGTTCTGTGACCCCAGACTTAGTTAATTACAACAAAAGAAAGAGAATGGTTTCTGCAGGTTTCAACACACAGGTTTCTGCAGGTCTTTGTGGCAATGTTTTTGCTGTGCTGCTAGAGCTATTCCATATTTTTAAAAACCTTTTTGAAAAATCAATCTGTTTTTGAGGTGGGGGTTGGTTTGTCTTTTGAGACAGGGTATCACTATGTAGCTCAGCCTAGCCTTGAACTCACAGAGATCCATCAGCCCGTGCCTCCTAAGTGCTAGAACTAAAGGCATGAGCCACCATTGCCCAGACCAGCCTTTCTTCTATGCAATACTTATGCATAGCTTCAGTAGAATTCTATTGGGAATCTTACTAGGCCTACAAACTATAGTGGTATTATGAAGGGCATCTAGCTCTACCCAGGAGCATTGTTTTAAGCAGTTCTGAGATGGCAGAAGAGCTGAGTGTCTTAGCTCACTTTCTTGCCTGTGCTTCATATTTTCTTTGTATTAGAAATTTTTTATAATGCGTGTGCATGTGTGTGCTTGTATGTGTGTGTGTGTGTGTGTGTGTGTGTGTGTGTGTGTGTGTGTGTGTGTGTTCATGTGTACCTGCAGAGGGCAGAGTGGTGTTGGATTGAGGTACAAGGGGTTGGTCAGAGCCCTGACAGGTACAAAGCTAGGCAAAGGGGACACAGGCAAATAAAAAATGTGGCAAACATCCAACTTCTTCTTCAACTTCTAGACCAAACCACAAAGGCTTCCTGGCTGAGGACATTTCTGAAGAGTTCTTCTCCCCATCAGTAAACCTCCCACCTGCTCTTGTCCAGCATGGTCAGGTAAGTTTAAAGCCAGATCAGGGCATGTTTACCCAATGTTGTGGACCCATCGGATTTCCTTTCTTTGTTGAAACTGGCAAACTTGGGAAAGAAGACCGCTAAAGACATTTATAACCCTCAGTCCTCCAGGATAGGCCAGCCAAATCTTTGCAATGAACCATCTCCTTTTCTTCCTTTTTCTTTTTTGTTCTTCTTTTTCTTCCTCTTTGTCTTCCTTATCCTCCTCCTCTAATTCTTCTTCTTCTTCTTCTTCTTCTTCTTCTTCTTCTTCTTCTTCTTCTTCTTCTTCTTCTTCTTCTTCTTCTTCTTCTTCTTCGTCTTCCTTTTCCATCTCCTCCTCCTCCTCCTTCCCTCCTCCTCTTCCTCCTCCTCATCTTCCTCTTCCTTCTTCTCCTCTTTCATTTCCTCATCCTTTTCTCTTCTTCCTCCTGCCCCCTCACTGCCCTGCACAACACTTCTCCACTTTCAAATAAAAAGCGTCTTTCATATATTAGTTTTGCTGCTGCATTAGATTTTTTTATGTCCCTGTTGTTTCTGAGTTTGATTTTCCTGCTTTTTAATTTTTTAACTGTCAGGGAAAACAAAGTGAACCTTACATGCTAACAGGATCCATTGAGACTAGAATTACTGGCAGTTGTTGTGAGCCACCCACAATCAGTGCTGGGAATTGCACTCAGCTCCCCTGCAAGTACAGCAAGTGCTCTGACAGCTGCATCTTCTTTCCAACCCTTATTACAGTTTGTAAGGAGTTATTTTATTTCTCTTTGTAGCCACTCATCCTTAAACAATAACTTTTAGCCCTGTGTGTGTGTGTGTGGGGGGTGCATGTGTGTGTGTTTTTTTTTCTCTTTGTCCATGTTCTGATGCTTCTAAACTTTAAAATGTTGGCAAACACTGCTCAAGGAAGGAGAAGAACACTGGGATTGAAATTCAATTTTTGGTGTCAAGATCAAAACCTTCCCAGCTTTCTCTGATTCTATCCTACACTTTGCACTAACAGTGGGATTCATTTTAAAACATTCTTTCTCTTAGATTGTCTGTTAATTAGCACAGAAAATAATAGTTTTCATTATGGCCTTCATTTTCACACTACCTTATTGCATGGCCCTCCCACTCGCCCTTGTTCCCTGCTTCACTACTACTCTCACCATCCCCCACCATCTCCCAATGTTGATGTGATGGGCGTTCATACTCTTCACAGAATACACAATCAATAAAGGTTAGTGGACCTGAATTTAGAGTTGTTAATAAGATGAAGGGAATGTGTCATGAGAAAGTAAAATAAAGCAGGTATAAAGAAACAGAGAAATAAGATAGGATAACAAATACAAACTAGAAAAAAAGCATAAACAAATTAAGTAAAGCATTTAAGACTTTAGCATGTTGCACAGAGGCTAGGAAGTTGTACAAACTCTTAATATGCATAGAAATATTTCAATAATTTATGAGCAAAGTTGACAAGATGTGTATGTTCTATTGCAACAATTTTGAATTGGACCACTGTTGAAAGATTATGATAAAATACTTCCACTCTATTTTCCACATGGACCTGCTGAATGTTACTTAATTTCCCATCATCCCTAGTGATGGCCCCGCCTTTGATAAGGTCAGTGGGAGAGCTAAATTGTCTCTTCCCACACAGATTAAGGACAGATGTTTCTACATGAAAGTTCAGATCATGTGAGAACTTCATTATCTATCTCACTGTAGTTTTTCTCCTATATGTTAGATGATTTGCTTCCCTTTGTGTGACCTAAAAAGTTCTCTGTTCCTGTGACATTAGGGTAGACAAACCTGATGGACAATTTGATTTACAGAGCACACACGTTAGCCATAAAGTAACCACATGCTTGCTTTAACTACAATGATTATTCATATTCTATGCTTTGTGAGTCTAGGTTTGCTAAAGAGGTGTAGGTTGTAAAGTTTATCTGGACACCTGGTCCAGTCTCTTTCTGCTTCTAATTTGAGTGAGTTCTAGAAGGTGTTTTTGATAATTATAAAGGATTGCCTCTCATTTTTTAATAAAACACCTAAACTGGAGACTGTTAAAAAGCTGTTCACTGTACCAAAAGCTCCCAAGTGATACCACACAGGAGAGGTGTTCTGTAGAAATGTTCTTTCTGCCCTACATACATTTGCAACACTAAGTACCATGGCAAGGTGGAATCAGACTGTTGATGCAGACTTTATATAACGCAGTCTTGTAGTGGTGGTGGTAGTGATGATGATGATGATAATTATTTCATTTTATTTATGTAAATATTTGGAGAACTGGTTTTAAAAGCCCCTTGCCAATTCTTTTCCCTAGACATTGCTATAAAACACAGAATATGCTTTATTAAATTATTTTAGGAGCATCTTACAATGCAGTGAGTATTACTTCACATCAATACTTACATGTCTACAGTTGTGTCAAAACTGTGTAGCACTGATGTTCTTCCCAACAAAGGGAAGCATATTCGGTGACCCTGAGGAAGGATGTCACCCTGCCCTCAAGAGAGGGATTAGGGATGGAGCTCTTATTTTCTAAAACTCTTGCCATTCTACTTAGAACAAAGAATGTATGACAAAGCCTCTACAGGTGTAAATTAACTCTACAGAAGTAAAAATACACTTTTTTTTTTTATAACATTGACCTAAGTACAATTACAACTCAAAATGAAATGGGCCAGAATGTTACTGGAGCTACTGCCTTTAAAGTCATGCCCTCACCTTAAACCATAGGCATTATTTGTCAAATTAATTTTATTTAACTAAAATATAATTATATGATTTCCCCTTTCTCTCCCCTTCTCCTCCCTTTAATCCTTTCCATGAATCCTTGTCCCCCTTTTAACCATTGTTACAGGCACACACATTATTCTTACACCAAATTCCTATTCCTTAATTCTGTCTGCATTTGTGAAAAGCTGTTGTACCAAGGACATCATTTTTTCATCCCATATTTTCCCATCTAGCTAGGTCTAGATTTCTCAGAAGGTTACTTTATACTCAATTCCTTTTTAAAATGTATTTTTCTTCTATGTTAGTCTGAGTTTCCATTAAACAATGCCCAAGGTTTGGGCTAGAAGAACACAAATACATTATTTTTAACAGTTCTAGAAGTCAGAAATCCAAGATCAAGAAGTCACGGGGTTGTGTTCTAGTGAGATCTCTAGAGTTGCTGCCTGTCACTTTCCCTTAGCATTAATACTGTGGACATGCTTAGGTAAAGTAATAGAGACATCCACTGTCCCACGATGGGTAAGTCATACTATAACTTTTCCTCTCCGTTTGGATTGTTTCATTTTAGCAGACGAAAGGCTGGGTCCACTGCCAGTTTTCAACAAATGTGACTGTTTCAACCTCATGGGATTTTTAAATTCCTCCAGATGCTCCCTAACATCTGTCTGACAGTCTGTTTTGAGTGTTTTTAATAACAATCCTCAGAAGTACATAGAAGAACTGAGAGATTTCTAACCTGTCAGGTGTGATTTCTATCCCTATACCCCACTACCCTTTTAGAAAGTCACAAATTATACTTTGCTTTGTCAGCATACAGAGGGGAGAGTTGAAGGATCCTCCATGGCTCACACTGCTCAGAAAAGGCCCCAAGGATTACAGAATTTACACTAGGATTCATGAGTCATGAACCAGGAAATATAAGAAACCCCAGACATGTTGTATTTGACTAAGAAAAATATGTAATTACTTCCTTCTATTCTCATGGTATTTTATTGTTAGTAATTAGGTAAAAGATTTAAGATCTCTATCAAAATTAAAAAAAAAAAACCACTTTGGAGTGGAAGACAAAATGCAGACTGGTAGAGCCCAGTCTACACAGATACATCTACAAAACAATGCTATATCTAAAGCTATTGGATCATGGCATAAAATGGGTCAGAAAGAGTAACAAGTGGAGGACCAGAGACTTTGCTATGAGAGTGTGTCTCCTAGAAATGTCAGAAGGTACAACCATAAGATCTCACCAGCATGGCTTCCTAAAGAGAAGTTCAAAAGATATATATATCAGCAGTAGACATGTGGATAGGGGAGTGGAGCAAGGGCCTAAATCTTACACAAAGAACTAACTACAGGCAACTAAGAAATGCTGAGAGCAAGAGAGGAATAATGTTCCCCTGGGAAGAAACACTAATGTTTATCCAACAGTTGTTTATCCAGCATCAAGTGGTCATCCTTGAAAACATGCATATCAGTACTACTATACAGACTGAGCAGATTGTATTTATGCATTTGAAAAGTAAATTAAAATATATCCAATAAAAGAATAAAAAAGGATATGTAAATATGCACATAGATGTATGTATGTTTATATAATATATATAGTGTATACATATAAATAATATGTACATATGTCAAGCAATTATGTATGTATATATATAAGTGATATATATATATATATATATATATATATAAATGATGTTAAAAGAGATCATTAATTTGATCAAAAGTGAGTATATGAAAGGATTTAGAAGCAGGAAATGGCAGGGAACAACAAAATAATTATAATTTCAAAATAAATAAATAAATATTATGGCAACCTTAAAAAATAGAAAAGTTTTGATATCATCCAAGCTTATTGTCATGGAAGATTAAAAGTTAATAAAGTGGGGGTCATTAGATATGATAGACTTATGCTTCAACTATAATTCTGTTTTAGTGTACATGCAGTCATAAACTGCTTAACTGGACTTTCCTAGTAGAACAAGTTCTGATCAATGAAATTGGATATTGGCTTTCTTGCAGGCTATAATGCCATCTATGTTTTCCAAGCAGAGGTCAAGTGAGTTGCCAGTGACAAAGGAAATTTAAAATATTACACTTGACAACCTTTACCTAATGTAAACAGAACTTTAAGATTTCTTTTACATTCTGTGTGTGTGTGTGTGTGTGTGCGCGCGCGCGCACGCGCGCGCGCGCACACACACACACACACACACACACACATGCTTGCATGCGTTCATGTGTGCAACCATACCCATATGCTCATGTGTATGGATGGTTTCAGGGTCCAGAAGATCTTTTGCAGCAGAATTTACACACAGCTGTGAGCCTGGATGCTCAAACCAAATTAGGGTCTTCTGCAGGATTACCAAGACTGATGCCTGCCAAACTTCGCTGCTGAGGTCTTCCCAGCATTCCAACCCTGAAGCATGGCAACTATCCTTTCTAACGGTTCTTTCATAGATATCCATGACAACTATCAATGATCCTTGGTCCTCACCCAGCAACAGCTTCCAGGGAAACTTTGAGTACCCCAAAGATGCTTTGATCTATAACCCAGTTTTCCCCAAGGGCAAGCATGGCCACTAGTGGGCTAGCTTCATTTTTGGGAAGCCTTCCCTCATTCATGTCCAAAATATTGGAATCTCCTAAGCACTCAGCAGAATTAACCTCCACAAGCCCCTGACAGCCTCCGAAGCATGGTTACCGGTGACCGGACTACCCAAACCATGATGAGGGATCAAGTAGTTCATCTTGGCCAGGCCAACACCAGAATCCAGTCCTGACACAGTAGAATCACAAGCCAAGCCAAGTTTCATAGGTGCTAGGCTGGAGGCCTACTCACCACACCAAGCTAGGCAGGCAGCTGCAGGCAACAGTCACAAGTAAGAGCTGGAGTGAGCCCCTCTTCTCTCACAGCACTGGGCTTTCCTGATGTATAACTGGGCCTTGCACCAAGCAAACAGCCATCAAACAAACCCACCTGAAACAAAGAATGTTAATTGCTCTTAACTGCTCAGCAATCTCTCCAGCTCTGTAATAAATGAAAAAAAAAAAATCACCCAGTGGGCAAAATATCCATTACTACTATATATCAATTCAATGTTAAATGTTTGATGAGACTCACTAAGGTTTTTTGTTGTTGTTGTTGTTTTGTTTTGGTCTTTGTCTTTAGAAAACCTTACTGAGAAGTTTACTACAAATGAAATAGAATTTCAGAACTTCAGACATCAGCCTTCTCTTCAGAGTTGTGACAAGCCCTGCAAAGACAGAAAGTGCATGGTTTTGATCCATGTAGTTCCTCACTGACTTTCCTCTTCTCAAAAATACAGTCTGTTGACCTCATCTATTTTCAGAACAAAATGACTTTCAATCTCTCGGAGCCTCATGAATTTCTATGACAGCTATTTATATTTATATGAAACCAGACAATTTCAAAGTCTCTAAAATAGTTTCTCCCTGGCTACATACATTCAACTAGAAAACACTTGAGATGATATCTAAAAGAAAATCTTAGTTGCCTTAGACCAAAGGAATGAATTTCATTGAAACATTTCCTTCCTTCAATGCATTTCCTGGTGAAACTGTTATGTGTTGCTATACAAAATTAACTCCGTCAGAAATTAAATGGACACAATTGAATGCCAGCCAAACTTGGAGAAAAATATGAGCAAACAATCAGAAGGTTCCATTTTGTGAAAATTTATGTGACTTTAGCCCTTGGGCTGCTGTATGAATAATATAAATGATAGAAAAATGAACAAGTCTGCTATATTTATCATTTTATTTATTAAGAAGTTTGTTGTATTTATCATTTATTCAATATATCAGTTTAATCTTTATTGTAGTTAATGATCTATTTTCCATTGGAAATATGGCAGCCAGGGACATCTACTAAGACAAAAGTCATAAAGCAGGAATAGTTGAGTGCTCAGAGTCAGAGAATCTCCTAGAGGACGCAATCACAATGGTTAAGTGGTATGTGTGGTGGTGTGAATATGCTTGGCCCAAGGAATGACACTATTTGGAGGTGTGGCCTTGTTGAAGTAGATTTGACCTTGTGGGAGGAAGTATGTCACCATGGGGTGGGCTTTGAAGCTCTGCCCAGTATGGAAGAGTCAGTTTTTCTTAGCAGCCTTCAGATGAAGATGTAGAAGTCTCAGCTCCTCCTGCATTATGCCTGTTTGGATGCTGCCATGCTTCCTGCCTTGATGATAATGGACTGAATTTATTAACCTGTAAGCCTGTCCCAACTAAATCTTGTGGTTTATAGGAGTTGGCTTGGTCATGGTGTCTCTTAACAGCAATGGAAACCCTAACTAAAACAATATGTATTCCAACTTCTTACTCATAATTAGGTTTGTGCTATCAGGATGATCTAGAATTCTTGAGATGCTACCCTTTAGTTTCACTAGCTTTTAGATACCATTCCATCCTTTCATAGACAATAATTATTACTTCTTTTATTTTTATATTATATAATATAACTGCATCATTTCCCACCTTTTCTCACCCCTAGCACTCCCATATACCCATCTGTGCTATCTTCTAAATGCATGGCTTCTATTTTCATTAACTGTCATTACATGTTGATATACACATATATTTCAATATTGCTCTAGTTTTCTGTTCAACTTTGCTGACAGTAAATTTAAAGTTACAGCTTATGTTATTTGTTATTAGATATTTAGTGTTCAAAACATTTTTATTCATGGTCAGGAAAGAACCCAGGATCTAGTGTCCAGTATGCCAGAAGTTCACCACTGAATTACACTCCCAGCCCCAGTTCACAACTTTCACACAGCATGTATGTGCATATTTTCTTATTCACTTAGCCAAGAATTGATTGAACCATTTGAAAATGAATATTCTAGTTATTTTTCAACTCAAAGTTATGTCTTTTGCAATATGTGTTACAAGGCACCTTCATATGACTTCCAGTATTTCTCGCCTTCTGATAGCCACACCCTTATTGCAGTCTACTGAAGTCTGTACCAAATTGGTCTGCTGAAGCACACAGAGAAGTGAGTAAATGTCCCTGCTGAGAATGGATGATGTGGCTTTGGGTTCTGTCTTGAGAATACCTATGCACAATTTCATATTTCTCTCTTGGATTTCTCACTGGGGGGAAAGCTGTGCTATGAGTACCCCAGTGGAAAATATTTGTGTGGTAAGAAACTGAAGCTTCGTGCCAGAAACCATGATTAGTTAGCTTGACCTTGGATGCTCAAGCAACAGTCAGGCTGAAAGACCATACATAGCATCCATCAGCATTCTAGTTGGAATCTCATGAAAAAAAAACTTGTGAGAATCAGGCTTTCTGACCCACGGAAACTATAAGAAAATTAAAGTACATTATCTTAACCACTTTGGTTTTAGGATAATTTGTTAACACAAAAATAGAACTCTCATACAATCAACTTTGTATTTCTTATCTCTGTCTTTGTTTAATCTTCTTCTAGAATTCCAATTTGTGACATTTACTTTTTTAAACACATAGAAAATTTGTTGCATTTCTCTTATAGTTCTTAATCATTTCATATTTCTTCCTCAAGGCTTTGAGCTACTTTTTTTTCTTTATAGTCAATATTATTCAGGTGTCTATGGAATGATTATTTTGTAGTTTTGTCCTAATTGTTTAACTGGAAAACTATATGTATGACTGTTTGAATTCCCATGAGTCATTGCTGGCATGTATAAAGTTATATGCCTCTTCAGAATACCTAGAGGAACTGGAATTGAATCTTTCCACAACAGAGAAAGTTCAATCATTGCATGACAAATTCTCCAATTTGGGGAATTAGATAATTAGTGCAAGATGGACATGAGTATCCTCACAGGTGGCTTTATATGGAAGATTCAGGTCTTTCCCAAGAGACCCTTTCCAGGATTTCTGTTGAGTTCAGATGTTCCTGTTGAGTCTTCCATTTTCCCTTCCTCCCTTCCTCCCTTCTTTCCTTCCCATTCTCCTTCTCTCCATCCCTCCCCCTACCTCCTTCCTTCTTTCCTCCCTCCTTTCATTCTTTCCTTGTATCCTTTACTAAAGTTGCTATGGATCAAACCAAGAGTATCAGGAGTATTTGGTAAATAATTTTCAAAAGTTACACAACCATACTGTACAGTTTCTTATGTAGCCAACATGTAAGAAACTACGAAGACCTCACCTTGAATAGCAGGTCTCTGTTGAAAACTTCAAAAGAACCTCAAAAAGCCCAAATCATCTTTTACTCTATTTCATATACAGAACTATGTGCAGTAAAATGCTTTGGTAACAAAACATCAGCAGAAAGAAAGTGATCTGATGTGCCACACCTGCTCCAGTGGAGTCTGAGTGACAAGTCCAAAAGCTTAGCCAAAGTCCTGAGGCAAAAAGTTTCATGGAAACTGGTCTCCTGGAGAGTCTCTGGCATTCTGTAGCACAGAAGTTGTCCAGATTTGTCTTTGCAATAGTGCGGAGGATCTTGCATGCTTTCTTTCAGTATTATTTTATTATAGGTGCCCCCAAGGAATGATTTGACTTATTCAGAAAAAAAATGCCTCCAGAGAGATAGTGAAAGAAATCAGGCATTGCAGTTCACTGGATAAGAGCTAGAAATCTCAGGGCTAGTTCAACAAAGTAAACTTAGAATTCTCATTACAGACATGATGTCAGACTACATTACATAATAGTACAAAGAAGGTGGGTTGTGGTTTAAGGAGGAACTAGAGTATTATATTACTCATGAAGAGGTTAGTAGAACTGAACTCCCCTGGTGCATGTTTTTCAGGCTCAGAGGAATAGCATAATTACATATTTACTAAGGGACCCCTGGTGGTGGGTTAAACAATAGACTAGAGTTGCACCTGGGCTTATTAGCTCTCTCACCTGCCTCCTAAGAATAGCTGACTTTAGATAGGGCTGATCTTATCTCAGTTGTAAATACTGCCTGGTTCCTGTAAACTTTGATGTATGCATTTCTCTGTAAAGAGTCATTATGCATCAGATAACCTCTATGTACCTTAGCTAATGTACCACCTAACTTCCTTGTTTTTTGTTTTGTTTGTTTGTTTGTTTGTTTGTTTTTCTGTATTATAAGTCTGATGCTTGCTTTGAGAAATTACATTCAGATCCAACACACTCTGGTGTTTGTGTCTATCTCTCACCGACTTCTTGCCCACCTTAGTGCTGGGACCCTGATTTCTCCGGCAGGTTGAGGGATCAACTGAGTCCAGCCTACAGCACTGATGATCATTTTTACCAAGTTTCTTTTAATTTCCAAATTTACTATTAGACAAAATTCTAAAGATATAGGCATCTTTCCTTTAGGTTGAGAAAGTCTTCTTTTATGATTATGTTAAGAATTTTGGGGGATGTTGGAGCTGGGACTTCTTACCTTCTTCTATTCCTATTATTCTTAGGTTAGGTCTTCTCATGGAATTCAAGACATCCTGGAAGTTTTGTGTCAGGAATGTTTCAGGTTTAACATTTCCTTTGACTGATGTATGAATTTCTTCTATTGTGTCTTCTATGCCTGAAATTCTCTCTTCCATCTCCAGTATTACATTATTTATTTTTATGCTGAGGTCAGTAGAAACAGTCTTACGCAGGGAAGAGTAAACCAATTGGTCTTCCAGCATGAACTAGTCAGCCCTGAAAACATACATACATTTAACATTTTACAGACTTAGCAGCATATACAAGAAATGTGTGTTTCTATGTATGTGTGTACATGTGTGTGTGTGTTTTAAACTCCATGAATTTGAAAAAGAACAAAGAGAAGTATGTAAAAAGGTTTAAAGGGAGAACAGAGAAGAGGAGAGGAATGGATTACATTATAATCTCCAAAATTAAATAAATATATTTTTTAACTTTTTATTAATTCTTAGTGAGTTTTACATCATGTACCACAATTTTGCTCATCTGCCCATTAATTCATCTAGGATCTTCACTGGGCCTCTTCCTGGTTATCCTGTTGTCCTGTGTCATGCAGATCCCACAACTTTGAATCACAGGACTGGACCTTTCAGGAATTTGTGGGGGGCCAAATCAGAGCCCTGGATATGGTCTTCCCTGGTAGCTGAGCCAGTCAACCTGCCAGTTATCCCTTATCTGCTCCACCAGGGCAAGCTCTCCAGCACTGATTTGGCTAGAATCTCCAAAGTTTCAATCACCAGGAGGCATGCCATCTCCTGTTTACTTGCCATCAAGGCAATTCACCCACACTCCAGAGCCATCTTTACTGTGCTGCCCAGTCTAGATGTTGGGCCCACTATTCTAGGTGCTTCAGCCTGCAAGGGGCTGGGCCAGCTCTCCTGCTCTCATACCCTTAGGGCTGACTCACACATGTCTTTCCCATCACAGGCAGCTGCATTAAGTTGAGCAGGTAAGGTGTAGACCCTTCTCTCCCAAGTGCTACAGCCAGTGAGGGGCCATGGCCAACTATCCCGACTGATACAGGTGGTGAGGAGTGAGGGCAGAAGGCATCACCTCCACATCCACACCCACCACCTCACAGCAGTTGAGAGTCATCTCCAGCACTACAGTGCTCTTGACCTCAGGGCTGGGCTCACAGGAGAACCCTGGACTAAGGTTAGCATTACTGTGCTGCCCAGGAGAGGTGCACGGCGGCCTGCTCTCCCAAGATCTGAAGTTGGTGAGGGGCAGGACTAGCTCTCCCAAGATCATGATCTTGTGGGCAGCTTTCCAACTTCTTGAGATACCAGGGGTTGTGGGGGTGGGGTACATCACCTCTGCACCTGTGCCACCCCAAGCAGATGAGTGGCAGTATCTTCTATGCCATACTCACACCCAACCTGGGAGCTGGCTCACCCATATCCCCTGCTGCCAGGATCCCTCTTTCCATGCCACATAAATACTATTACTTTAGATTTCTTTATCCTCTGACATAAAACCACTTATATTAATTTATTGCTATTTATATATGTGTATATGCACAGTCTTTAATATAAATTTTAATCCAGATTCATCACACGAAATAACATCAGTCTTTTCAACTCTGTTTTATTGTCTTATTTTAGTTAGATGATATTCATTTGCTTCCAATTTATAATAAATAACATAATTTCATCCTTCTCTATGGCTGAATAAAAATATAGTGTGTATGTACATGTGTGTGTGTGTGTGTGTGTGTGTGTTTCTCTGCATCTTTACCCCAATTTGTTGCCATATATTCTCTTAGAGATAGACTTTCTGACTTGGATAAGAGATAAGATAGAATCTTAATGTTGTTTTAGCTTGTTTTTCCCCAATGGCTGAGGATTCTGAACTCTCATTCAAATATTTAATGATGATTTATATTTTTTTTTAATAAATGCCTTTTCATTTCTTAGCACACTTATGAGTCAAATCCATGTGAATTGAAGAGATAGATGTTAGTGAAGGGCATATAATTTTAATTGCCTCCAAAGAAAATAAATTAAGGTGCAGAAAATCGTTACAAATCTAGGAAAGCATTGCTGGGGGAGTAATGGCTATCTTTAGGATTAGGGTTGCGTCAAGACACAAGCCAAACACTCTGCAACACTCTTACTTCAAAGTTAAAGAGAGATAAGAGGGAGGTTATAGAACAGAAATAGTGATCACATTGTTACATTCATGTGTATACTTTAGCTGTCTTAAATGCAAACGTGCTTTAAATTCATTATAATGAAGCAGTATTTTGTGCAAAAGGTCTTTTTTTGTTGCAATTGCTTAAAATCCAGCTCAAGATTCTGTCAGATTCTGAATAATTATGTGAAAGATCTAATCGTTCTCTCCTGCCATTATAAATCACAGAAAACAATGCTCAATTTCAGCCCCACAGAGTTTGAGCTGCAAAACACACAAAGAACACTTCAAAGGTCACATACCATCAAATAAAATCATGACTATAATGGTGCTCATAGATGTCAACAGAGGAAAATAAAACCAAGATGTTTATAGAGAGATATCCCACAAATCAAGAACACACACAGGTGATCTCCATCAGGACAGCCAGTGAAGCTGTAATGAAGGCACATTGCTTTCTTCTGTTGCAAACTCGGTCAGTCATCATTGGCCAGAAGCCATAACATCTCAACATCAGCTCCAGCTACAAACCTCAGCATTTCACTCTATGAGTGCCAGCCATACCCTTAACAGGTGAGAAGGTGACCAGTTGGTGTCTGGGGGATATTATGAGACTTCCAAACAAAGGAAAATGTTCCCATTATTAAAGCCAGTGACAGAGAAAAGATGGAAAAAGGAGAATTATTCATCCATGGAATGGTTTGGACGACACTATTAAGTAACTGTGGAGGTGCCAAAGTTCCAAAAAATGTAGGCTGCTGCAAGTCAGAAGTCACGATGAAACCAATAATTATTTGTCCAGTCCTGAAGCCCCCAAACTACACAAAAAATTTAAGTCTAACTTCTGAAAAAAGGGGGGATCAATTTTATACTTTAATTCACTATTATTATTAGTAGTAGCAGTAGTACTTGTATTTAAAGGTATACATGATATGTATGGAGTGTGCTTGACACAGTATATGTGTGGAGGTGGGAGTACAATTATGAAGTCATTTCTCTGCTTGTGCTGTTATGTGGGTTTCATGGACCAAACTCAGGCTACCAGGCATACACAGTGGGTACATTTACCTATTGAGAACTTTAATCAATGCCTTGGACTAATATTTCTAGAGACAATTCTTGTATTTCTATATTCTGTTACTTATCATTCCAATGTTTCTCACTCTTCACTTTTCCATTTGATTCTATTAATATAATAGCACATCATCGTGTTTTTCAGAATGATGATAAAGTTTATAAAGTAGCTGTCCTTTGAATACATGAAAATATATGCAGCTAGAAGGACTAAGAGCAGAAAATAACTGTTATCTATTCAATCTAAAATTCCACTTTTCCTTTTCTCAATGTATTTTCAACAGACACAAGCTGAAAAGATACTTAGTACAGTATAAAGGTATCTTTAATTTCCTCATTCAAAAGCATGGTGCTGAGATTGTTCCTACAGGATGGTGTAAAAATAGAAAACAAAACAAAACAAAAATGTGGGACAAGTGATACAGGAAAGGTTTCTTCCAAACTTCCTTAGAAATTGTTTATGTCTACCAAAGCACCCAACCTTTCAATTCAGTTTTTCAGAATTATTAAGACAGAAATATTGGATTCAAATATTTTAAAAATGTTAATTTTTGCTCAGCAACTTTGAATTTTTTAATCAAATATTTGAGCATCAGTCACTAAGCCCTGAAACATTCAGGATTCAAGCTTAATGTTTCATATACTGGAGTGGTATGTAGATGGGTAAGTAGGGGTGCATGTGCACACATGTATGCATGTAAAGATGTATATGTAAGCTGTTAGTAGAAAAAGTGGATTGAAAAGTAGACTTGTTATATAAACTACATATTGATAATTTGATATTTCATATATTATTTTATGTTTTTTTTTTTTTTTTTTTTTTTTTGGTTTTTTCGAGACAGGGTTTCTCTGTATAGCCCTGGCTATCCTGGAACTCACTTTGTGGACCAGGCTGGCCTCGAACTCAGAAATCCGCCTGCCTCTGCCTCTGCCTCCCCAGTGCTGGGATTAAAGGCGTGCGCCACCACACCCGGATATGGTTTTTTATATAACTTTTTATNTGGACTTGGTAATGTGTAAGAGTTACCTAGGTGGTACTGGTTTTAGAAGCATGAAGGAGGCATGAAGGAGGCATGCAGAGCAGCTGAGGCCACTGAAGCACTGTGAGAGGCCATGGAAGGCCATTGGTGAAGGTGCAGCCTCGGTTGCAATTGATAGCCCAGGACTGAAGGGGTCATGTAAAGGACTTGAGGCTCGGCACCATGAAGAGAGCCTATGAAAGGCTAGTGTTGAAGCCTAGTTACAGAAGCATTTTGGAGATGCCAGTACCATGAGATGACCACCAAGAACAGCAGCAGCAATGGAGTACAGGCATCTGGAGCGTAGAGGACAATGTGTGTGCTACAAAGGGCATGGCTGGAGAAGTGACCCAAGCCCTTGGAGGAGCCCAGAAGATCATGAGTTGGATCCCAGACATTGGAAGGTTGGAGATTGATTTTTGCTTTTGATTGTGACTGTGCCCTGATATTATTCCCTCTTGAAGGAAGGTTTTAAATGAAGCCCACAGTTAAGAGCCTTTGAATTTTAAAGTACTTTGAATTTTAAAAGATGTTTTAAAAGGATTGAACTTTTTATATGTAAAGACTGTGGGACTTTTAAAGTTATTTAAGATCTTGGGGT
The DNA here is from genome assembly GCA_902729485.2 of Mus minutoides. Classification (NCBI taxonomy): domain Eukaryota; kingdom Metazoa; phylum Chordata; class Mammalia; order Rodentia; family Muridae; genus Mus; species Mus minutoides. The sequence continues at coordinate 98,707 of LR750184.1, read as the reverse complement.
TTAGTAAGAACTAAGGATTGAGGCTTACTAGTGATGTATTTGTGTGTCAAGTTGACAAGTGGTCAATTGTACTGGCTAGGTTTGTGTCAACTTGACACAGCTGGAGTTATCACAGAGAAAGGAGCTTCAGTTGGAGAAATACCTCCATGAGATCTAGCTGTGAGGCATTTTCTCAATTAGTGATCAAGAGCCCCTTGTGGGTGGGACCACTTAAATTGTTCATTTAATCCAGGTTTTCCAGTTGTGTTGAGAATAGTCTTTTGTAGTAGGATCTGATGACTTTTTGGATTTGCTCAGATTCTGTTGTTATGTCTCCCTTTTCATTTCTGATTTTGTTAATTAGAATACTGTCCATGTTCCTTTAAGTTAGTTTGTCTAATGGTTTATCTATCATGTTGATTTTCTCAAATAACCAGATCCTGGTTTGGTTGATTCTTTATATAGCTCTTTTTGTTTCCACTTGGTTGATTTCAGCCCTGAGTTTGATTATTTTCTGCCATCTACACCTCTAGCTTCCTTTTGTTCTAGAGCTTTTAGGTGTGCTGTCAAGCTGCTAGTGTATGTTCTCTCCAGTTTCTTTTTGGAGGCACTCAGAGCTATGAGTTTCCCTCTTAGGACTGCTTTCATTGTGTCCCATAAGTTTGGGTATGATGGGGCTTCATTTTCATTAAACTTTAAAAAGTCTTTAATTTCTTTCTTTATTTCTTCCTTGACCAAGTTATCATTGAGTAGAGTGTTGTTCAGTTTCCACGGGTCTAAGGGCTTTCTATTATTTATGTTGTCATTGAAGATCAGCCTTAATCCATGGTGATCTGATAGGATGCATACGATAATTTCACTATTTTTATATCTGTTGAGGCCAGTTTTGTGACCGATTATATGGTCCGTTTTGGAGAAGATACCATGAGATGCTGAGAAGAAGGTATATCCTATTGTTTTAGGATAAGGTGTTCTATAGTTATCTTTTAAATCCATTTGTTTCATAACTTCTATTAGTTTTCATGTGTCTCTGTTTAGTTTCTGTTTCCAGGGTCTGTCCATTGCTGAGAGTGGGGTATTGAAATCTTCCACTATTATTGTATGCAGTGCAATGTGTGCTTTGAGCTTTTCTAAATATTCTTTAATGAATGTGGCTGCCCTTGCATTTGGAGCATAGATGTTCAGAATTGAGAGTTTCTCTTGGTAGATTTTACCTTTGATGAGTATGAAGTGCCCTTCCTTGTCTTTTTTGAAAACTTTAGGTTGAAAGTCGATTTTATTCGATATTAGAATGAATTCAAATGATATTAGAATGAAGCTTGTTTCTTGGGACCATTTGCTTGAAAAATTGTTTTTCAACCTTTACTCTGAGGTAGTATATGTCTTTGTCCTTGAGGTGTATATCCTGTATGCAGCAAAATGTTGGGTCCTGTTTGTGTAGGCAATCTGTTAGCTTATGTCTTTTTATTTGGGAATTGATTCCATTGATATTAAGAGATATTAAGAAAAACTAATTGTTGCTTCCTGTTATTTTGTTGTTAGAGTTGAGGTTCTCTTCTTGTGGCTGTCTTCTTTTAGCTTTGTTGAAGGATTACTTTCTTGCTTTTTCTAGGGCATAGTTTCCCTCCTTGTGTTGGAGTTTTCCATTTATTATTCTTTGAAAGACTGTATTCGTGGAAAGGTATTGTGTGAATTTGGTTTTTGTCATGGTATACTTTGGCTTCTCCATCTATGGTAATTGACAATTTTGCTGGGTATAGCAGCCTGGGCTGACATTTGTGTTCTCTTAGGGTCTATATGACATCTGTCTAGGATCTTCTGGTTTTCATAGTCTCTGGTGAGAAATCTAGTGTAATTCTAATAGGTCTGCCTTTATATGTTACCTGACCTTTTTTCTCTTCTGCTTTTCATGTTCTATCTTTGTTTAATGCATTTGGTGTTTGACTATTATGTGTATGGAGGAATTTCTTTTCTGGTCCTGTCTATTTGGAGTTTTGTAGGCTTCTTGTATGTTCATGGGCTTCTCTTTTTTTTTAAGTTAAAGAAGCTTTCTTCTATATATATTTTAAAGATATTTACTGGCTTTTTAAGTTGAAAATCTTCATTCACATCTATACCTATTATCGTAGGTTTGGTCTTCTCATTGTGTCCTGAATTTCCTGGATGTTTTGAGTTAGGATCTTTTTACATTTTGCATTTTCTTTGACTGTTGTGTCCATGTTTTCGATGGAATCTTCTGCACCTGATTTTCTCTCTTCCATCTCTTGTATTCTGGTTGTGATGCTTGTACCTATGGTTCCTGATTTCTTTCCTACAATTTCTATCTCCAGAGTTGTCTTCCTTTGTGGTTTCTTTATTGTTTTTACTTTCATTTTAGATCCTGGATGGTTTTCTTCAATTCCTTCACTTGTTTGGTTGTGTTTTCTTGTATACCTTTAAGGGATGTTGCTGAGTGGTCTTGGTTTCTGCTGGTAAGACTCTTACGTTTGCATTTCCCCATCTGGTAATATCTGGTGTTAGATGTTCTAGTTGACTCTGGCTGGAGTGTGTTCGACCTGTGAGTCTGTAAGCGTATTTCAGCACTCCTGGGAGACCAGCTCTCTCCTAGCAAGAGCAGCGCACAGAGAATTGATGATCAGCCCACCTCCTGGCTGGAGATGTCGTCCCGTAGGACCATGTCCCAGAAGCTCCTTTCCTTCTGCACCCTGTGCTCTCCTGAGTGTACAGCCTTATAGAGACACAGGAGGGAGTATGACGATCTCACCTGAGTCCTGGGGTCAGAGCACTCCTGGAGGCAAGCTCTCCTCTGGCAGGGATTGTGCCCAGAGGACTGAGTATCAACTCTACCTCCTGGCTGCAGATGTAGGCCCCTAGGACCCTGTTCCAGAATCTCTCTCTGTTGCTTCTGTGGCCCGGGGTCACCTCAGTGGACCTGATGTAGAGAGATACTGGAGAGAAAATGGCAATCTCCCCTGAGTCCCTGGGTCAGAGCTTCTTTTATCTTTCTGAATATGCTGTGTAAACGCTGAGTATGATTTCTTTTGTGCTATTACAAGATAGGTTTGCTATAGAAATGGAATAAGCACTTGTGGCTGCAGAATCTGATCAGAATCCTTGTCTTTTGTCTGAGAGAAAGAAGATGAACTTTAAAGGCTCAGAAGCATAAATAAATAAATAAACCGTTAAAACACACACACACACACACACACACACACACACACACACACACACACACAAAAACTATGAGATGGTGGCTTATGGCATGTCCATCCTCTGAAAGTATTAAGTATTGATTATCTTATCTTCTGTAGTGTCAGAATGTTTTGCTGTTTTCTCTTCAAAAGACCAATCCATGAATCTGGTAATATTACTCAGTGAGCAAATATGGTTGCTAATAACCCTAATGATGTACATTCCATTCCCAGGACCCACCTGGTCAAAGGAGAGAACCAAGACCTGAAAGTTGTCCTCTGAGATCCACATGAATGAACCATGACTGTACACACACACACACACACACACACACACACACACACACACAGAGGGAAAGAGAGGGAGAGAGAGAAAGAGAGAGAGAGACAGAGACAGAGAAAGAAGAGAGGTCTATAACACAAAATTTAAATATAAGTCCCATCTTTTGACTCCTGAATAGACTATCCAACCAAAAAATAGAGTAGAGTAAGAGCTCCCCAAACAACACAAGATTTTCCTTTCATAACCTTGTTCCTATACTCTGAAAAATGCAGGCAACAAGAAAAATCCACATTTAGCTGCAGAGCTCTACTCTCAGTCCTGTGGGAAGAAAGACATCTTAATACTTCTACAAAATAGTTCCATTAGAACATTGCTAAAATAATTCTACTAAAAGAAGTGATTAAAATCTTAATCAGCAACTCTTCCAATTAACTTTATGTTACAGTGCTAAACACAGACAATAAGCAACTTGAGAGAAAAAGGGGTTTATTTAGCTTAAATTTCCAGGTCACAGTTTATCAGGAGAGAAATCAGTCAGGAAGTCACACAGGAACTTGAGGCAGATTCCTTGGAAAGATGACACTGTCTGGCTCGTTGTCTGGCTTGCTCAGGCTCATTCTCAGCTAGTTTCCTTACATAGCCTAGGACTGCCTAAAAGACCATGTTATCCTCCACACTTCTGGGGGGGGGTCTACTTAGTGAAGACAATTTCCTCTAGTTGTATCCAATGCCCACCTAATGTAGGCAACATCTCAATCAATGCTTCCCATTCAGGTGACACTAGGCTGTATTAATTTGGCAATTATAGCTAACCAGGACAATGACCTGCTTTTAGATACACAGACCTCAGTACCTAAACACAAGACACATGAAGAAAATCAGGGCTACATACCTTCTCCAAAAGTTACTACCATTACAGCAATGGATTCCAGAGAATGTTTTTTAATTATTTATTTATTTATTTTTACACTCCAGATTTTATTTCCCTCCCAATCCACTCTCTGACTGATCGACATCCCATATACCTTGCCATCCCTTCCCACCCCTACCTCCACCTCCATTTCCACGAGGATGTCCCCACCACCCACCCCAACCACACCAGACCTCCAAACTCCCTGGTGCCTCCAGTCTCTTGAGGGTTAGATGCTTCTTCTCTGATTGTACGCAGACCTTTCAGTCTTCTACTTATTATGTGTTGGGGGAATCATATAAGCTGGTATATGCTTCCTGGTTGGTGGTCTAGTATATGAGAGATCTCAAGGGTCCAGGCTAATTGAGACTGCTAATCCTCTTACTGTGTCATCCTCCTCTTCAGCTTCTTCCAGCTTTTCCTTAATTCAACCACAGGGGTCAGCTCTTTCTGATCATTGCTTTGGTGCAAATATCTGCATCTGACTCTTTCAGTTGCTTGTTGGGTCTTTTAGAAAGTAGTGATGATAGGTCCCTTTTTGTGAGTGCTCCATACCCTCAGTAATAGTGTCAGGCCTTGGGACTTCCCCTTGAGCTAGATCCCACTTTTGGCCTGTTGCTGGACCTTCGTTTCCTCAGGCTCTTTGACATTTCCATCCATGTAATTCTTTCAGACAGGAACAATTATGGGTCAGAGTTGTGATTGTAGGATGGCAACCCCATCCCTCACTTGATGTCCTGTATTCTTGTTAGAAGTGGGCTCTATAAGTTCTCTCTTCCTACTGTCAGGCCTATCATCTAAGGTCCCTCCCTTTGAGTCCTGAGAATCTCTCATCTTTCAGGTCTCTGTTGTATCCTGGAGGGTCTCCCCAACCTCCTACTTCCTAATGGTGCCTGTTTCCATTCTTTCTGCTGGCCCTCAGGGCTTCAGTCCCCTTTCCCTCATCCAACCAGATCAGGAAGTACAAAATATCCAAGATACAGTCCACAGAACTCAAAAAAATTCAACCTAGCTGAAGTGCCTAAATGAGGACACCTCAGTCCCACTTGAGAGAGAAGAGAAAGCTATCACAAATTAAGTTTTAAATGCCTACAATGCCAATACCAAAATGACATGAGCAAAATAAAGAGGCAAATACAAAATATGAACAAATTCAACAAGGAGATAAAAATATTTAAAAAATAAATTCAAGTTTGGAAGTGGAAACTTTAATAAGTTAAAGAAAAAAATAAATCAAGCCAGGTGCTGGTGGCACACACCTTTAATCCCAGCACTTGGGAGGAAGAGGCTGGTGGATTTCTGAGTTTGAGGCCAGCCTAGTCTACAAAGTGAGTTCCAGAACAGCCAGAGCTACACAGAGAAACCCTGTCTCACAGCCCCCCCCCCCAAAAAAAAACAATGAAAGCCTCATCAATGAGTAGGTCAAGTAAAGATAGTATAGCTGGGCTTGAACGTCTACTGTTTACACTATGACAAAGATAAAACAGTAATGTATGAATAGTATATGCACAATCTATAGGGCACTACAAAAGATAAAATTTATGAATTATATAAAAGACAAAGAAAGTAATCACAGACATATCTGTTCATATATAAAGGCAAAGCCATTTAAAATTGAAGAAATAAAAAGCTTACATGATAAACAGAAAATAAATCTCTATCTTTTAAATAGATATTGTCAGCACTACTGAAGATACCTGAACAGTTAAATTATACATACCCAAAAGAAACCTCAACATATTCATGAAGCAACAGGAAAGAATAAACCACACTAGATGAGAACCCTAAGCCAATGAAGAACGTGGGAGTATCAAACACCAATAAAAGAAGGAATGACAGGAATGAATGCAGACAGTAGATAAAAACATATAACATTAGCATTAGCAATCTGTTTTCCAACCAAAAGACATGGGCTAGCAAAGGGAATTTAAAATTCAATTCCATTTGTTGACAGAAGAAAGACATTCCACTAACAAAGATAAACATAGCCTTAGGGAGAAAGGGTGATGGAGATTGGAAACAAACAACGAGAAAACAAGAAGGTATATAACTGACCAATACCTGATGAAATAAAAAGCAAATTATAAAATTAGGGCACATAAAGAAGTTAGCTTTTTATTGACTAATAGAATAATTTTCAAAGCAGAAATCATGCTTCTAAGTTTATATCTATTTTACATTGGTACACCCAATTTCATAAACCAAAGACTACAGGATATAAAGATATAGTGTGTGCTGTCATCAACACAATGATAATAAATAAATTCAATGGCCTGTCACTGGAAATAGATAATCAAGATTAAAAATTGAGAAGGAAACATTAACCAAATCACATGACAGATCAAGTCGACTCAGACCCACTAAGCATCTACAGATAATTCTTTGCAAACACTGCAAACTATGTGTTCATGTCAGGGAACCCTGTGAACTTTTCTAAAATGGCATTTTGTGATACAAAGTTGTTTTTTTTTTTTTCTCTATTTGACCACAACAGAGAAAAATGACAAAGCGAGAGCAGGAGAAACTTCAGAATACATAAAATCTTGCAGAGACAGAAAAATACATTACTAAATGAAGAATGGGTTATTAATAAAAAGAAGATGGAGCCGGGTGTGGTGGCACACACCTTTAATCCCAGCACTCGGGAGGCAGAGGCAGGCAGATTTCTGAGTTTGAGGCCAGCCTGGTCTACAAAGTAAGTTCCAGGACAGCCAGGGCTATACAGGCTATACAGAGAAACCCTGTCTTGAAAAACCAAAAATAAATAAATGAATAAATATATAAACAATTAAAAACAAGATGGAAGTATTATAAATTATAGCACCAATGAAAACAATATACTAGAATCATTTGGTATAGGACAATAGCAAGCAGTTCTAGAAAAAAAAAATTTGCAGCAAGAAATTTCTACATTTAAAAATCAGGAAAACCATAAATAAGTACCTTTAAGTTGCAACTAAAGGTCTTAGAAATATAATAATAACTGAAGGCCTCAAGAAGTAAAAGAAAGACCAATGTTGAAATAGATGAAATAAAAACAAAAACAAGCAAATAATACAAGGCCCAAAGAGTTGGTTCTTTAAAGAAATAAGCATTACTGGCCAACTCTTAAACTAACCAAGAGCATGGAAAGACTCAAAGTTATAAAACCAGATGAAAAATGAAGTACCAAAACAAACATCAATACAATTTTGGGGGCCATTGGGGCAAAAGTTGAAAATTTGTATTTAAATAATTTAAGAATATTAGATAGATAGATAGATAGATAGATAGATAGATAGATAGATAGATAGATAGATCAGGGCATGTATAGCTACCAGGCTCAACAATAATATAAACAGCTTATGTATATCTATAACAAGCAGTGAGATTGAACCATTAATAAAGTATCTTCTCTTTAATCAGAGCTAAAGCCAGACCTGTTGAATTTTATGTTTCAAGAATTGATACCAGTATTTCTTAACATTATCCATAAAATAGAAAGGAAAAGAATGCAGTTAAACTCATACTACAAAGTCAGACATGAAAACAAATTAAGACACACACACACAAAATAAGATCATCTCCCAATTGAGCATGTATGCAGAAGATCTCAGTAAATTCTTATAAACTGAATTCAGCTATAAATTTGGTACATTCACCATTACTTGTGTGCACTTAATTCCAGGGGTATAGAGATGGCTCAACATGTGAATCAATACATAAAATACAACACATTCGTATACACAAGAGCAGAAATCACATGATCTTTGGAATAGTTGGAGAAACAACCTCTGAAAACTTCCACTGATAAAAGCCCAGGATAAACTAGAAATCATAGAAACACTCCTCAACATAATAAGAATTGATTGTGTATGTTTGTGTGTTTGTGTGTGTGCATGTGTAAAAATCTATAGCCAATATTATTTTCAGTGGAAGATATGAAGTTCCTCTAGAATTATTCATGTTGTATTAGTTCATGAAGCCTCAGTTACAGTAATAATAGGAAAAGATAAAAGTGATACAAATGGAAAACCCTTAGAACCAATAAGCCCATTCAGCAAAATGGCTGAACATATGATCAGCATGCAAAATCCATGTGTCTTCAATAGGAAGTAATGAAGAAAACATTCCCATTTATGAGGAGTGAACCTTAAAAAGTCAATAAACCCCTCTAAAAGTTTTTGCACTGAAATAAAGAAGATAAAAAACATACAAGAAGATAACAACCCCTTCTATACTCTCAACCTGAAGAACTAATATCTTGAAAGTTGTTGTATTACCCCAAATCTCATAGAGATTTGATGTGAAACACACAAGAAACTAACATTCTTCATAGAAATAGAAGTAAAAACAGTCTTAAAATTCACTAGGAAGCACAGAAGTCTCTGGTCAGCCAGAGCAACTGTAATAAGAAAAAGAATAATGCTAGAGAAATTAGAATATGATTTAAATTATACTACAGAACCATAGTAGTAAAAAATAGTTGGCACCAAACAAATCACCGAACTATACCACAGAACCTAGAATTCCAGGTTCATATCTACAGTCCTCTGATTTTGACAAAGGTTTCAAAAACATACACTAGAGAAAGTATGAGCTCCTTTAAAAGTGGTGTTATTATTACACAGATATAAGAAGGGTGGTAAGACCCTATCTCCTAATCCTGCACAGAAATAATTCCAACTGTGTCAAAGATTTCAAAGAAGTCATGACATTACAAGTGCTAGAAGAAAACAAATAAAATATTTCAATATATAGGCCCAGGCAAGGGTATTTGGAAGAATACCCTACTAGCTCAAGAAATAACCCAAGTAAATGGCATGTGAGAATATGTGAAATTATAGAGTTTCTGTATAACAAGGGTGAGAGTCATTGACGAGAAAGCCTGTGAGGTGAGAAAAACTTTGTAGCTAAATATTTTTTCCAATATTTATTAGATAACTTCTTCATTTACATTTCAAGTGTTATCCAGAAAGTTCCCTATACCCTCCCCCCTCCCGGCCCTGCTCCCCTACCCTCCCGCTCCCACATCTTGGTTAAGTGAGGATTAGCATTTAAAATATATAAATAATTTAAAAACCCCTAAGTACCACAAATTCTAAACAACTTGATTAATAATAGGATGATGAAATTTACAAACATGAAGTAAAAATGAGCCAATAAACATGAAAAGATATGTTGATCATTATTAGAAATCAAATAAATGCAAATTAAAACTATGCTGAGATTCTAACCACCCTAGTTACTTAAGACAAAGAAAAGAAAAATGCTTACAGATTTTAAAAACTAATGGTACATTGTGATGTGCAACCATTATGGAAATCCATGTGGAGGTTCCTCAAAAACTGGACAATAGAATTACAATATTATCCATCTATAATCCTCATGGTGATACACTTCGAGGACTCTGTTATATCATATAGATATTTGTATGTGTATATTTATTCTAACACTATTTCACTAGGCTTCCATTGACATAATGGATGGGGAGGATAAAGAAAATTGTGTGTGTGTGTGTGTGTGTGTGTGTGTGTGTGTGTGTGTATACATACATGCCTGCAATGAAATTTTATTCTGCCACAGAAGAATTGAATTTTGTCATTTACTGGAAAAATGGATGAGTCTGGTGATCATCATATTACAGCAAAATAAGCCAGACTCAGTCAGATATTTGTTCTTCTTTGTGGTAAAAGATTATATACAAATGGCATGCAGAGATGAATATGGCCAGCATACTTGATGTCCTTGAAAGAAATTTTTATAAAATTCAGCATCCTGTACAATGAACACATTAAAGTTGTTAAAGTAAGCAAACGAAAGTGAATTGACTCAGCTGAAGATGAAGCTATTGCACATACAAAGGCAGACTAAGGACAGACCAGCACAAAGGACCCAGAATGGTCACAACAGCCACACCTTCATAGATTAGTTTGCAGGTACGACTGAGTCAAGGAACTAAAAACGTTCTCTGCTGGGTTTCTTTATTATGAAACCATGATCCCTCCTCTGAACTGGAACAATTATCTTGTATTTGTGTTGCTATTGTACAATTAATGTTTGGGGAACAAATAGTTTCTTATCCTTCACAAGTCACATTGAGAGAAATCACACTTGAAGTACTGCACTCAGACAATCTCACTAACACATCCACTCATTTGGTCAAAAGTCTAGATTTTGAACCTTAAGTTCAGAATGAAGTGAGACTTTTTTGGAGTGGTAGGGTGCTGTTAATTACAAAGCAGAAGTATTGTTAAACTGTGGGCAGAAGGCTAATAAGCATATCTGGAGTATATTTTCTAAAAATGCCTTGCTGCACGCTGTAGTAGATGTAAGGCTGCGCAGAGGACACCAGATGTGCTGCTATGCACGTTTCATGCTCTTTTTCTAGGTCATGAGCACCACAGTGACTTTCAGTCTGGTCATTTGAAACACTCCTTTGGACATTCTTTTGGTATGTTCTCTTATGAGACATGGGTATTATATGAGGACTTATCCTAAGTCTCAGGGGCAGACCATGGACAGGTTCTCCAGAAAACAGTCTCAGCCACATCTAGCCTTTGAGTCATGCCAACTCACCAGAAATCTGAAGCCTGCAAATGATTCAGGCTTCAGATATTTGAATCACCCTCAGCCTCAGCCATTATGGAACAGACCTAAGCCATGACCTGTTCAAATTCCTGACCCACAGAGATATGTGACACAGTTATTAAAGCTCTGTATCACTAAGTGTAGGACACTTTGTTATGGAGCATCCATACCCCCCCCCCAAAAAAAAAGCAGGAAATGTGCCAAGTGATGGAGGAGTTGGCTAAGGGAATGCTGGAGAAGTGGAGGCTGTAGCTGACTCACCCAGAGCACCTCAGAAGTTAGGTTTTACATGGGACAAAAAGCTTCAGTGAAGGGATAATGAGACCAGTTAGAGCAACACACATTATAAGAAGCTCTTGAGGAATAAGAGTGAGTAAATCCATATACAACAGCAGCAGAGAGAAAGCATACCCGTCGGCACATTCTAAGCTATTGTTAGACAGATGCTTGAGGAAATCTCAGCAAATACTTTGTTTTTAATCTTGCCTCATTTGCCAAAATACCAGTGATGTTTTAAGCATGGAGGCTGGAGGCAGGAAGAAGGAGGGAAAGTGGAAAGGAATTTCAAATTATCAAAGAAAGGTTCAGCCCAAGCCATTTTAATGAAAACAAGACTTTAGAACAATTTTGCCAGATACTCCAGTACATTGAAAGCATTTTTAATTCCTAACAGTGCACAAGATACTCTTGCAAGATGACTTATTTCCTTCACAAATGACATTTTGTAGATGACATTTTACTATCGGGTAAGTCTTTAAATCTCTTATTAAAAACAGTCTATGATGATGGTTCTCAACCTTCTTAATGCTGTGACCATTTAATAACGTTCTTCATGTTCTGGTGCCTCCCCCCATTCATAAAATTATCTCATCGCTACTTCATAATTGTAATTTTTCTGCTATGAATTGTAATGTAAGAATCTGTGTTTTTAAATGGTCATAGCTAATTCTTGTGATGGTCAAGACCCACAGGTTAAGAACCACTGGTCTCTGGAGTTAGAAGATGGGAAGATGGTTCTTCTGGCTTTAGTGTTGGCTGTGCAAGAAGGAGGCACTATAGTCAAATTCCCAGCTCCCATGATAAAAAGTAAAAAGCTGGATGTGTTATGTGTATCTGTCAATCCAGAAATGTAGAAAACAGAGACAAGACCACCAATCACTGGAGCTTGCAGGTCACCACATAGCTAAATTCAGTTAGAAATCCTGTCTTACAAGGGTGAGAGAGAGTGTAAGAGAGACCCACTACTCTGTCTTCCATGTGCATGCATAGGTATGTGTGCCCACCTCCAGTAAACATATGTGCATAAAACACACATATACACACAAAGCACACGACTTAATATTTCTGCACTTAGGAAATATATTTTAGATGGCTTTCAATTCTCTTTGTAAAGAAACAATGCTTTAGAAACCAAAGGTAACAGAATTAATTCACTATTCTTATTTAACATAGATCAGTGGGCTTAAATATTGAAAAGCTTTCCAGGTGAAAACACAGCCTCAGAATAGGAAGAATAAGAAAGTGATTCAGGTATCCGTGTCAGCAAAGTGTTTCACTTGTTAAGTATATTGCAAGGTTCATTTGCCCATTATCTCAACATGTTAGCTTTTTATTTTTGTGCTGCATAACAAATTACAGAAATTTAACATATTAAAATACATGTGCTTATTAGCTGATACTCTTGTACATGAGAAAGTTGGTTATTCTATTCCTGTGTCATAGCCAGATTGGAAGTTCCCAGGAGACCTTCCTAAGCTCGTTCACACAGTTGGAGGACTTACTTTTCTCTCTGGTTCTTGGCCTGGGGTCATTCACAGCAGCTAGAGGACACTCTCAGGTCTTACCGCAGAGACCTGCTTCTAACCAGTGGTCAACTTTCTTCATGTGGAATTCTTCAGAGGCTCAGAAAATCTGAGTTTCTTTCCCACAGAAAGCTGGAGAGTTTTGAAGAGCTCCTTCACCTCAGACCCAAGTAGATAATCTTCCTATTTTGACACAAATTAATGACTAATCCTAAAATCTGCAGAATTCTTGCTGTCTTGTAACATAATAAACATTACTGGTAGAAGGGCACAGAATCATCATTTCAGTATTCGGCCCCTAAAAGTTGTCTACCAACTCCATCTGTCAGAAAATAACTTTGAATGTGGTGATGGCAGTGTACACCTGTTGTCCCAGCAGCTAGGAGACTGAAGCAGGAGGATTGTCTTGAGTTTGAGATTTACCTGAACTACCTAGTGACCTAGTCAATAAATATCAAGGTCATGTCTGAGAGAGGTTGTGGAGGGAGAGAAAGGGAGGGGGAGGAGATTAGCATGCATTCTGATTTTATCTCTAACTACCTCTGTGGTTACAGACATATCCTCAAACAAAACCCCATGATTTTCCTTCAGAAAAAATAGTACAGAGAATTCAATGTTCATTCCTTTTGGTTGTATGAGAACTAGATGAGCAAACGAATCTAAAAATATCTAGTATGCTTTATAAATGTTTGACTGTCAAGAGAAAGCCCTTCTCTCTGATGACCTTTCTTCTATGCAATGGCATGTTGATTCTAAGCTTGAGGTTTTACTTCAACCCCATCTCCTTGGGTACTGGTGCATTTCCTTTCATGAGAATCTCTTAGAATAAGAGTTCACCATGTGTCTATCTTTGTATCTGAAATAGTAAATAAAGGCAGAAACACAAATCATGAACAGATATATTTTAAAATGAGTCTTCAGTGCACAAGCACTTGCAAAGTTGGGCAATGTCAGTTACTATAAAAATGGCTGTTAAAAAAAGAGATATTTTAAAATTTTTATTTGTTAGCAGTTCTGAAAATCTCTCTTCATTTAATTACAGTATTCTTTTTCTTAGAGTATAGAATTAATCACATTTCTTTCCATTAATTTTTGAAGTAAATGGCATACCTATAAAATGTCCCTACCTATAAAAATTCTCAACATTTCAATGAGTTATGTAATTTCAATTATATTTAAAACTACTTCACTAGAAAAAATTGAAACCAATCAAAACCAAGCAGCTTTTCCATATGTTAATATCAAGATCATGAGGGTTTTAGAACAAGTAGCCTCATACATGTAGACATGTTTAAGTTCTACCCAAATTCATGGGACACACACGTTTGAGGGCTGATGCCATGTGTTCAAACATTTCTACCATCAAATGCATGGCAACTGCACGATGGAGTGAGAGAAGATTCTCACGTCAGATTCTGACAACAAGGGAATTCAGGTCACAGTTGTATTTGGGAAACACTAAGAACCGATTGTCTACCCAAAGACCTTATCAGTTGGATTCAGAAAATCATACTCCCCAGTGTATTCATTCTGATTTCTCTTTAGAGAACAACCTCGAAAAGTCACCTACTTTACAATTAGCTGTTGTAATATCTGAGGAATGGACATGGGAAGTCTCAGAGACTTGAAGAAAAACAGATGTTTCTGCATTTGGGTTTTTATTTTCTTTTTCCTCTGATACGGGAGGGGGGCAGGGAACAATCTTAGAAAAACATGTCCCACTTGAGCACATTGTCTCCATAAAAACAAAAGAGAAAAAAATAAAGCTACATTTCTCTCCTAAAAGGACCGAACAGCATCAAGTATCAAAACCTACTACAAAGACAAAAAACTGAACCAAACCAGAGCGCTGGCATTAACAATGATTCTTCTGTAGCTACTCCAGATATTTGGAAGCAGAGAGCTGCTTTCTATCATTAAACTTTAGAAGGGGGTGGGGGACAAAAACATTTAGAAATGCACCACAGAGGAGACTCTAAGATATCATTCCATAATTAGAAAAAGGCTAAGGCTTCCTATAATTTTGGGGGCTCAAAATGAATGCTTTCAAAGGCTATTGTTTAAACTTGTAAAATACTTACTTGATATTTTGAGGAGTCACAGCTATTATGATAAAGTCTAAAACTAGCTGCTGATAGGGAAATGCAAGGTTATTTTCCAATTTGGATATTTTTCCCAATTCTCTTTGATTCTGTTCATTCTTTTGATGTGCTGCACGGTACACTTCCAGAGAAAGCACTCATGCTGGATTGATCTTCTGCTCAGCAGATACTTGTGTATGATGACAATATCAGAAAATCAAGGGACCTGTCAGAAACTGCGTTTTCAATTAAAACATAATTGTGTTACCTGTAGTGCTGCTCTATGTATGTTTGAGGCCTCCTGTCTATGTTAGCTTGTCATTGTTTTCCTTCAGTTCATTTTAAACAGTCATTTTAGTGTGCCTTTATGAGTTTAGCTCCTGATTATTCTAGGAGCCATTCTCTCACAGCAAATTCTATGACTCTTGGTTCTAACCAACTTTCAGCTATGGAATACTGAGAGTGGGAGAGATAGTCTTCCCCAGGAAGAATGCACCAACTGTTTACCCAATACCAAATAGTCAGCCCTGAAAACATAATATGAGTAACATTATGTAGATTGGACAGGTTGTATTTACGTGTATTATTAATAGACATGCATATACATATGTGTGTGTGTATTAACAGTTAATGGGTAAAGAGTTCATGACCTTGAAAGAGAACAAGAATGGGTATAGAGGAGGGCTTGGAGGGAGGAAAGGGCATGGAAAAATGATATAATTTTATCATAATCTCAAAAAATATTTTTAAAGTAACCATGTAATTGCATTAGTTCTGAAAATGAGTTTAAAGTTTGAAGCCTTTAAGAAATGATGGTACAATGTATATAAACTAACTCTTTTATAAACAAAATGACTGTATAAGGTTTACAAAGAATATGTACCTTATTTGCTCCATAAGTGTACTTTCATTTATTATTTTTTCTTTAGCCTCTACAAGATAGTTTGATTCTCCTGTGAGTTCACATTAATTATCAAATAGATTTTGTTCTATTAAGTCAAGAACAAAGAACTGTATTTTTTAGCAAATTATTCTTCTTCCTTTTTGTTTTCTTTATTTCTGTCTTTTTTTTTTTTTTTAGTTTTTAGTTTAGTTTAGTTTAGTTTAGTTTAGTTTAGGTTTGGTTTGGTTTGGTTTGGTTTGGTTTGGTTTGGTTTGGTTTGGTTTGGTTTGGTTTTTCAAGGCAGGGTTTCTCTGTATAGTCCTTGCTGTCCTGGAACTCACTTTGTAGACCAGGCTGGCCTCAAACTCAGAAATCCATCTGCCTCTGCCTCCCAAATGCCGGGATGAAAGGCGTGCACCACTACTGCCTGACTTTGTTATATTTTCAAATAAGCAGTATCAAAATAGAGTAAAAGTATCCAATTCTGATTATATGTATATATTTACAATGTGCTCACACAGGTCATATTTGATTATGTTTAGGTTCAATACATGCCACAGAAATCCCTATAGGATCTTCCACTGTCTAGATTTTTGAGAATAGTAACCATTTTCCCTGAATTTCCTTCAACTTCACCCAGTGCTATCCTTCTTTGGGTCTCAATGATTTAATCTTATGGTATGACTTCTCTAACCCTAATTTTATTTTGAGTTAGGTTGTAGGGACAACATACTTTCTTTATGAAATATTTAGAAAATAAGTGAACTCAAGAAGAAAATCATAAATTCAATTTGATTATATTTGGAGATAACTACTTCATTTTGAGATATAATAATGCTGCTGATTTTTCAAAAAGATATCACATGCTACATAATAGCTCATAATCTATAGTTTTCCTAGTGAGTAAATTTTAGAAATGGCAGTGAATATATCCTTTTATATCTTTATTGATTATTAGTTTTTAAATGTGGTATATTACTTAACTTTGTAAACTACAGTGCATCTGATACTGAGTGTGAAAGCCATAAAGAGAAACCTACAATCAGTAATCTATCCTGGTTAGGCAACTTGGTTGTATTTACAGCCATCGAATGAGGACAATTTCAGTGATATTCACATGACTTCAATTTTTATATTATATTGTTTTCCATAAAAACTGTCCCATAAATAACCAAACAACATTTTATTAACATATATGGGCAATATCAAATAAATAAATATATATATTTTGCAATAAGTTGAATCAGAATAAAGTATGGATGAAATATACGGTAAAATAAATTGAATCAGAATTAGAACTGGAGATGGTCACAGAGAAAAAAAATTCTTTAAAACATAGTTTTGTAATATTCTTAAAGTGATCCATCTGACAGGAGGGGCGTGGGATGTGAACGACATCAAAGGCCTGACTTGACGGCATGGGAACGTTTCCACATGAGAATCACAAGCATGCCATAAATTTCAGTAATGAAGAGGCCCATGTTGAAGAAGAGCATGGGAATCTTTCTGCATAAAACTACATCTGTGCATCCATCATCTCTGATTCTCAGCTTGAGAAGGAACTGGTTTATGATTTTTAAGTGGGTACGTACAGAAAACTAACTGGTCCTGGTACAGCAAGCATGGTCTTTCCCACAACCCATTTTTTATTTACTGTTTTCTTTCCATGTCCACCTTGCTGCATAACATACAATAAAAATAAATTATGACAAATGGTCATATCGATAACCAAGATGATGGTATGATGTTCAGCATTGGCCCATAATAATACAATCTAGATACAACAGCTGGAATAATATAGTTTCTCCCAGAGATGAGCCCCCTTATTTTAATATATTTCCTAGGACGAGGAACAACATCCCACACATGTAATCTCAGCACCATAGAAGCAGATTATGGGTTCAGAATGGAACACATTAGAGTCTCTGTCTCAAAGCAACACATTTTCTCAGTTACACTGAGAGTGTTAAATAGATCCTCAGTAAACTAAGAAGGTACAACTTTTGCTTATAATACACTTTATTCAGAAATTCTGGTAATGTACACAGCAAAAGTAACTCACTGTGAATGATTTATTTAATCCTCCTTTTCAGGATATATCAGAGATTATTCTATTTTATGTTTATAACTGAGATACAATTAACTCTTCTTCCCTCTTGGTTTTCCTCTCTTCAGACTCTCCCAGCTACCCTTCCTGAAATACAAAGCAAGCCTCCCCCTCGCAAGTTGGTACCCTATGTGGTACATGTGTATATACATGTGTATATACACATGTATATACACATATGTGTATATATGTGTGTGTGTATATACATGTGTGTGTGTGTGTGTGTGTGTGTGTGTGTGTGTGTGTGTGTATAGAAAAGTATAGATAAAATCTACACTGGACTCATCAATAAGGGGGCTCATCTCTGGGAGAGACTAATTCTCCTCCTAGTTATCAACAGTTGCCTGTACTTATTTGTTTATTCCAGGAAACACTATGTAATCTGACAATGGAGGGAAGAAAATAAATACTCCTGCTTAGCTGCTACACTCATAAAAATTACCATCATGACCAGACATGCTTGAAAGTGCAATAATACACTCACAAATCTGTGGCAGCCAAGTTGTCTTATTGAATTTAAGGCTCACTCAATAGCCAGAAAATCAAGCCTGGTATTAGAAATCTGGTTAGCTTCCCAGGGCTAGTAAAGTTGGACCTTAGGAAAGAATCTACTACCACTTTCCTACACAAGCATTTTTTTTACTACATTAAAAACCTTACCCTTATATCTACAGATGAGTGTAGCTACTGCCCCTCATCAATACAGATTCTTTTTACAGGTATCCTATCTTTTTTTTTTTTTTTTTTTACATTTTTTTCTCTTTATTAGATATTTTCTTCATTTACATTTCACATGTTATCCAGAAATTTTCCCTTACCCTCCCGCGTCCCCGCCCTGCTCCCCTACCCACCCCCTCCCACGTAATGGCCCTGGCATTCCCCTGTTCTGGGGCATATAGAGTCTGTATGACCAAAGGGCCTCTCCTCCCAATGATGG
>LR750184.1:0-71567 GCA_902729485.2 Mus minutoides | reverse complement strand
GTTCAACCACTCTGGAAATCAGTCTGGCGGTTCCTCAGAAAATTGGGCATAGTATTACCAGAAGATCCTGCAATACCTCTACTGGGCATATATCCAGAAGATATTCCATCTGGTAACAAGGACACATGTTCCACTATGTTCATAGCAGCCTTATTCATAATAGCCAGAAACTGGAAAGAACCCAGATGTCCCTCAACAGTGGAATGGATACAAAATATTTGGTATATTTACACAATGGAGTACTACTCAGCTATTAAAAACAATAAATATATGAAATTCCTAGGCAAGTGGATGGATCTGGAGGCCATCATCCTGAGTGAAGTAACCCATTCACAAAAGAACTCACATAACATGTACTCACTGATATGTGGATATTAGCCCAGAAACCTGGAGTCTAACTTCTTGAGTTCTTTGTATATATTTAAAATTAGCCCTCTATTGGATGTAAGGTTGGTAAAGATCTTTTCCCAATTTGTTGGTTGCCATTTTGTCATTGACAGTGTCCTTTGCCTTACAAAATCTTTGCAATTTTATGAGCTCCTATTTTTCAATTCTTAATCTTAGAGTATAAGCTATTGTCCTGTTCAGGAAATCTTACCCTGTGCCCATGTGATCAAGGATCTTCCCCAGTTCCTTTTCTATTAGTTTTAGTGTCTCTGAACCTCTTTTTATGTGGAGGCCCATTATTCACTTGTACTTGAGCTTTATATAAGTCATTAAAAATGGATTGATTTGCCTTCTTCTACATGCTAACTGCCAGTTGAACCAGCATCATTTGTTGAAAATGCTGTCTTTTTTTCAGTTCTATTTCAGTATTTATTTCTTTAATTGTGCCCAACTACTCTTTTTTGTTTTCCAATTTTTATTAAGTATTTACTTCATTTACATTTCAAATGCTATCCCGAACTTCCCCTATATCCTCCCCCTCTTCTCCCCTACCCTCCCACTCCCACTTCTTGACCCTGGCGTTCCCCTGTACTGGGGCATATAAAGTTTGCAATACCAAGCTGAAGGGGTCTGCAACCATATAGGTGGAATAACAATATGAACTAACCAGTACCCCCAGAGGAAGTGTCTCCAGCTGCATATGTAGCAGAAAATGGCCTAGTCAGCCATCACTGGGAAGAGAGGTCCCTTGGAACTACATTTTTATTTGCAAGTATCTATCGGTTAAAGATTGCTTCTGGTTTAGGGATGGGGAGATGTCTCTACTTTTTTTTAGCTCTAGGAACCCATTTAGTGCAGATGTATATAGGCCTAATACATGCTGACACAGTGTAAGTTTATAATGTCATAGCTGATGCTCATCATGTTGACAGTGTGTGTGTGTGTGTGTGTGTGTGTGTGTGTGTCCCATTTCTATCCCCTCTGGCTCTTACACTCTGCCTCCTATTTAGCAGGCCTCCTTGAGCCCTAAGAGTAGGGATATGATGGAAACATACTATTTAGGACGGATGCCTGAAGGTCTCTCACATTCTACAGGTTGTCTGGCTGTCAATGTCTGTATCTGTTCATATTTGTTGCCAGTTGAAGCTCCTCTGATGATGACTTACAGGCACTGATCTATGAGTATTGCAAAATGTCATCAGGAGTCATTTTATACCTATGTTCTTTTAGTGGAACAGCAGCATTTGGTTTGACCCTAATACACTGAAGAGGGAAATTTTATTTTCAATAAATAAATATTGAAGAAAATAGTATTGGTATGATTAAAGATTTGGGTCTTATTATATAAAATAACAACATATGCTAGTGTATTTCTAATTTCCTAAAGTTTAGTTATGGAATAGAATACTGTTGCCAAAGTACTCTAAAATAATCATTCTTTCTCATCATTTTTATCAGGAGAGAAAAATAAATGCATGTGATAAGAATACCCCTTTGCATTATCAAGTTGAACTATGGGAATGGTCCCATGGTTTACTCGGTGGGTGCCTTTTTTTGTTGTGTGACTATCAAGGTGAAAGCCATCTAGCATACTGCCCCAGGGGATGATGGGGAGCAGTGTACTAAAACTCACAAGGAATACCAAAACTTAAACCTGGAAACCGCCTAGGAATTAGATGCTTTCCAGATGGGAATATAATTTTAATGTATGCAGTGTTCTCCCAGCTAGGAGATTATTGCATCATAAAGAGAATAGATGTTCATCATTAACAGTATTTGATCCCAAGTTGAAAAAAAAAAGAAGTTAATGGTGAGAAGAGCAGTCTAGCAGATAGGCTCTGGTGTTTCATAGAAGAAGGAGGCAAAACATCATCTGTCTAAAGTTCATATTTTGTGCTACGTTTTCTTGAGGCCAAGATTCTGAATGAAAAATATGTGCACAGTCAATCATGTAGTTATTTCTAATTATCTGTTTTGACTTTATGTAAGCAAAGCCTTGAGTTTAACATCAATTTTGGTATGCAATGCCCCATACATCAAAATGTACTGACACATTAACGAGGAAGCTGAAATGGAAATGGGAATGGCAACAGTCAAAGTGCTCAAATATTTTCTAAAAATACGACTCAGTTTCCAGGGCTGGCTGAGGACTGAACGCGCTGTGGAATACAGTTTGGACAATGAAGCAGTTCCCATGCTTTTCCACCATCTGCTCACAGTAACAAATCTAACAATGAGAAACCTTCCCGCCATGACATTTCAGATTAATTGATCTGCGTCTCCTTTTGCAGGCATTTGAAAGTTCAGGATCACTAAATGGTATAATGGTATAATTTAAGAAAGATGTAGGATTTTTAATTTTACCTGCATATGACTAGTGATGCTTTAAAAGAAGAACTAATGTCTGTGTCCTAAAATCAAAACCAGTCTTAAGAACACATCAGTGGCATGGCATGTCAACTTGTCGGAAAACTGTTTTACCTAAGGAGTTAAACAGCTTTTGATAAACAGATGTATCAAGTTTCTTCTAAAAGCTATGCACTGTGAAATCTTTTTGCAAACAGCTTACTTGCCTGGGGAAACCTTAACATCAAGCTATACCTCTGCCTGAGAACTTTTTTGACAGAACATGAGTTGTTTCCCTCTTTATCACTAAGCTTATTATTTATGAAACTAACAGGAGACACAGGAAGAGAAACCACTAAGCTATTTTCTAGGCCCTCAGTTTTCAGAGAATTCTTTTATCTATTACTGTGTTCCCATGATTCCTTTTATCTAAACACCATACCAATATCAAGATTATCCACCAAATTACCTTTTCGAATTTTTGAAGTATAGAATTGACGGCACAATCTGGAGATGCTGCTCTTTAGACATGATGTACACTTGGGAAAGGTCTCAGCCAAAACGATCAGCTCTGGATTTGGATAAGACTATAGAGTGACACATTATTCAAACTAAGATGTTGAATTTTAAGGACCTGCATTGATAAGTGAACAGATGTTGATTGCTCCTCAAAGAATAACCATGGGTTAGTTTGTTCCCTCAGCTCGAGGAAATTCCTACAGAAGAGCTTAGCAGTAAGTCATGAGTATGAAACATTATTTTGTAAATTCTAAAGGACTGAGGGCTTTGGTCCTGAAAATGGGCTGAAAACAATTGTGAGTTTCATCCTTACCAATAAATAAATAATTTTTTATTTATTTAAGAACATCATTTTGTGTTAAATAAATATATTTTCTTTATATAAGACTTTCTAAACAACCTTCATGAGGCTGTTACTCTTAAAGAGTATCTAGTGCTGTTGAGTTTATATAGAGAGGTATTTATATAGGGAAGGGATCATAAATACTGTATGTTGGAAAAGGATTGTCAGAAACAAAAGTATGCTTGAGGCAAATGAGTTGGCTCACTGAGTCCTGACACTTGCTGCCCAGCCTGACAGTGTGAGTTTGATTCTGGTACCTACACAGATAAAAAGAATTGATTCCCCCAGTGGTTCTCTGACTTCATTAATGTTGCTACCAATATAGATAAGGTTATTAGACTCTTACTATCATCTAAGTATTCTTGTAATTGAATTAAATCACAGGTTCCTATGTCTGTTTATCTATGTTTTTAATTAAGAAGTTACTATGTCACCATGTATCCAAGGCTGGCCTAAAACTTTTGTTTATGTTTCTATATTAGCCTCCCAAGTGTTGAGATTATAGATGTGTGACATCACACCCATACTCATAAGTACCATGTGAAGTAATCATAAATATTGATTACTACTCTTTAGATAAAAATGTGTGAAGTATATAAAGTTAAGTCTTTTTCATAGGTCACACAGATGGCATAAGTTAACAGAAAGTCTGGCGCAGACAGTCTCATTTCCATGCTTGCATTCATAATAAATTATGCATGTAAATTAAAGACAATAATCTCATATACAGTTAAGGGGCTGAGCGTGTTTCAGTGCTATACAGATATGGTTACCTGTAGACTTTAATGTAACTAGACTAGGTTTTCTTTACACTGTAAATAAAGAGTTTTGGTATGTTGGATTTTTTTTATTTGTACATTTTCTAAATTTTTGAGAATACCCTCAAAGAATGTTTATTAAAGGAATAAAATTACATTTTATTTTGTAGAAGAAAAACACAACATTCACCAATGATAAATCTTTATATTCAAATCAACTAAAGCTCTAGAGAGGAAAAAAATGAAACGTGTGTGTGTGTGTGTGTGTGTGTGTGTGTGTGTGTGTGAGAGAGAGAGAGAGAGAGAGAGATAGAGAGAGAGAGGAGATTATTTCTTATCCCATTTCTTTTTCTGTTCCTATCTGTAGCAAATTTTCAAAGAGCACAATGATTTGAGACACTTATGAAAATAAGTATTTTTATAATGTCCTGTTCATAATAATTCCAATAATACTGACATTTTATATAAATCTACTGAGCACTCTAAGTAAACGCTATTTAATCATTCGGGCTTTTGCTTTGATCAC
Source organism: Mus minutoides (assembly GCA_902729485.2). Lineage (NCBI taxonomy): Eukaryota > Metazoa > Chordata > Mammalia > Rodentia > Muridae > Mus > Mus minutoides. Next base: position 66,688 of record LR750184.1, on the reverse strand, counting down.
TCTTAATTATGATTAAATCCATGAAACATGAGTGTTGGGAAGGTTTGGGAAGACACAAAATTTGGTTTTTCACTTACAAAGTGAGCAATGCATTATCTATAAAAAATAGTATTAATTTTAGAAGCTGTCAGGTTATACCTTCTTTTTTAGGATTGAAAGAAATTGAGTTATGATCATTTCACATTCTGAGAATTTTTTGCATAATCATTCAATCATTTTGAGTGGGCAGTATTGCAGCCTTATTACCTTTGCTTATTTCTTTTTCACATGCACTCAGATCTAATTGCAATGCATAGCACTAAAGGTGCAGTGCATAGCACATTGCAGAAACATCCATTATCTTTGCAAGATACTCTTCTGATTGATAGTTCTTGTCTTGTCAGGCAGAGCTATCTGCACTGTGAGCTGAAAAGCACATTGTCTTCAGTCTTTCCAGAAGTAACCAAGATTTTTCATCCTTCTGCATATGGAACCTCACAAGCCAAATATTCTCCAAGAACATCTCAACAGGGACAACCTCCTTTTATTATTTTTCAATGCTGATTCTATGATTCTATGGTATGGATTCTTTGGATCCAGAAAATTCCATCATAGGCAAAGCTAGCCTTCATGATGTTAATACAAATGACCTTCCTTAAGTTTTCAACGTGAATGATGTACATAGGGAACAGTATAGTGGCCACCAGCAATTTATAAATGATCTGGAACTCCACCCTTGAAAGCTATCAGAATTACCAAGCCCTCCCTCAGGAAATGAGAGGAAGTGCCAACCCACTGGACATTGATTTGTTCCATGTTTGAAGGCTGCTGAAATAACAAACCTCCTTGAACAAGCAAATCCATCTTACACAAAGAAACTGAGACTGTTCTTACATCAGTGCAGCAAATGCCATGCCTGCCTGCATGTCCCATGAAGAACTTCGCTAACAGCATTTTTAGAGTAGGATAAAGGCAATGTGGAAATATAAAATAAATCATGTACCAGGAAAAAACTTTCCTTGACCCAGTTCCTTGCAGGAAATCTGCTCCAAGCAGACCTTGGCACCAGTTAGGTCAACAGATCCTGTGTCAGAGCAAGCATCTTGTCACAATAATACTGTGTTCGGAAAGACCAATTCCAAGGATCAAAGAGTTAGAATAAAATACACCGCATGAAAGCACCTTCTGCCAGTGTCAGAAGAAATGAGCATCTTTATCCTCATTTCTCAGGTCTGCAGGAAACCTAAGAATTCAAACTCTTAGTCATTTTCTCTTTTCTAGATCTCTACAGTCTTGAGATAATTTGTATGCTGGCCACTGGACAGGGTACTTGGATCACCTCACGTGCCTTCAGTGATGTCAAAGGAGAGGACTTACCTAGATCTAGCTACATGTTGGGTATCTCTTGTGACTCTTGACAGTTGCTTAATCGGTGATTACTCTATGAAATAAGAGAACATAAGCATTCAGACTTGTGGATTGTTTAGAGCCAGGAATCACCCTGCAACTAAGACAACAGTCCAGGGGCCTCAAGGTCAGTACAGGGCTTGAGCTCTGGTTGTAGTTTTTCTAGGATCCTCTGAGAGACAGGAATTTTGCTTCCAGAGGCCTCTAAGGTCAGTGTAGGTGTGAAGTTTTGATTTCTGAGGTATGTTTGCTCACTGCAGAATCTGAAGACTGTACCAATATGGTTCCAGATTTTACTTTGAATCTGTAGTTTTTACTACATCCCCTATATAGTAGACAGACTTTAGTGAATCTGAATTTTGGTGTCCTCTCTTTAGTAGGTTCATAAAATCTAAGGATGTTCAAGGTTTTCACTTTATCTAATTGAAGTGTTCTGTGTGAAGTCCTACAGTTGATCCTGTTGTTGCATAGACAAGACAACTCAATGACTGAATCTGCCAATGAACATGAGGTTTCAATAGTATCCCTAGGTGAATTTTAGGCAAATATTCCTCTGGAGATATTTAAAGAAAACAAATATTCTAAAAGTATACCTAGGGACAGAGGCACATGAATTTCCTATGGCCATGTTCATAATGCTATGACATTATGCCCAGCAATTTTTGTGCAGACATGGAGGTATGACTTAGCATTATTTGGATCCTTTAGGTTTTCTGTATCACCAAATGGGGTCCAGGTTGGCTCAAGCTCCAGACCTGTCCCTGGCTATAATCAACCTTCAATGTTTCCTTAAATGTGTTACAGAAGTAATAACTTTTTCTATATGTACACCATCAAATAAATGTCTTTTTATGAGAACCTGGATGACCTACCCCAGTTCGCTCAGGTTAGCTGTTGATCTATTCTCATTGTTAGAAACTTGTTTGCACTAGAGAAAGAACTTTACATAGATTAGATATGGCCCATGTGATACTGAAAGTTTTCAGCTGATGCCAGCCTTTCACCAGCTTCAGTGAAAAAAACAGCCACTCGAGGGAATAAGGACAGAGCACGACACCCACGATGCCACCCTCTGGTCCCACATACTGTGCATCTTCTCCCATATGACATGTGTGTACACACCATAAACACAACACACATAGAATGACTCTGACTTTCATCACCAGCAACAAGCAAAAGGTAGAAAGAAAAAGAAAAAGAAAAGAAAAAGAAAAAGAAAAAAAGAAAAAGGAAAAGGAAAAGAAAAAGGCAATGGCAGAGAGGTATCACCTTGTCTATCAGTCAAATCCTGATCTAAATAAATAAACTTACTTTAACATATTCAATACCATTACTGTAGATTTTCCTATATAAGACCTGAACATAAATAATAAGAAATATCTTAAATGTTGAAGAAAAGTAAACTGATAATATACAGAAACAATAAAATATCTAAGATGGGCAAGGTTATTGGAAGTCTGAACATGTTTCTTAATCATCAGTGTTTTAGTTAACATCAATTATCATTGTCCAACACAGCTAAGTATCACCTGAATAATGGCTCAATTGTGTCATTGTTTTTAGCAGGTTGTTCTGTGAGTATGTCTATGACAGATTGTTTTGATTATTAATTGATGCAGGGAAATACAATGTAAAAGGAAGTTATTTAGCAAGCCAGAGAGGGAGCCCACTAGCAAGGGCATATCCTCTATGGAAGTCACTTGGCTATGAGTGAGTTCTCTGATTATTGGCGGTTCTATGTGTAATAGTAGGCAGTCCTGCCCTCAAGTTCCTACCCTTAATGCTTGGCTATCTTCTCTCAATAATGTATAGTGACCTGGAAATGTTAGAAAAAGTACCTTTTTTCTTCAAAGTTGTTTTGGCCACAGTGTTTGTTACAACAACCAAAAGGAATCTACAATAGTAAAAATTTTAATCTTAGATTTGATCTTCAGTCTTTTCTAAATAATACCAGAAATATGTAATGTANGGGGGAGGAAGAAGAGGTGGAGACCAGAACCCTTCTGAGTGAAATATGAAACTTAAGAAATGATTAAAGAGGGTGTTTTCATTCACTAACAATTTTACCATGTGGTCATAGTTTTTATTACACACATTTGTACCACGGACAGTTAAAGAGCATCTACTTACATGACCCATAGTACCTGGTAAGTGTGGGGCTTTACAGTTGGTTACACTTTCAAGGTGATTTATTTGAGGTTCCTTGGGGCCAGAAAGGGTGCAAGAAAGGACACATGTGATATTGGGAAGTGAACACTGTTAAACAGACATTCCTGAATTGATGAGAGAGTTGAAGGCAGTGAGAAGAACACACAAGGGAAGAGGTAAAATGGGAACAAATGAGAACACAAGCCATCTTGTCCTTCAGATATGACAAGCTCTTTACTGTCTGGTTGTGAAGCAGCTGGAATGAAAGCTGACCAGATTAGAAAATTACCTGTCACTCTGAGTTGTTTGGCCTTGTCTTACACTTGAATGACAGAATTTGAGCAGAAGAAAAAGTACTTTTGAGACAAGTCTTGCTGTGTAGCCTGGCCTGGACTCAATATGAAGCTCATCCTTGAGATTTTTCTTTATCTGACTCAGCCTTGCAAGTTTGGGATTAATAGCATGCACCACTGTATTAGCTTGGACACACTTGTAGATATAAACCAAGTTACACAAACCAGAAGCAAATAGCTTAACCAAGAAGTAACTTTCCGAGGAGAGAGAAGAGGAATGGAAGAATTTGAGAGACTTGGAAGAAGGAATATACAGGGTCAAAGGGGAAAGACCAGAAGTGACAAGATATTGGGACTTCATGCATGTCATTCAACTATGGAAAATGCATAGACATTTGTATGTGCTTTGTGTCAAAATAATTCTCTAAAAGATTAATCCCAGTAGCACTCCTTCAAGTAAAACAAAAGCAGAAGTTTTAAAATAGAGTTTGGTTCCCTTCCTTTTGAATTCATAATATGTTTCTTCTGTGCCCTGTCATTCTCTATGTTGTACACTTCAGCCTAGATTCATGGTACATTGAGACAGCTCTCCATGGAGACATATTTTATCTGGTTTCAACAGGGAGAGTTAGTAACAGTTGCTGCTATTGAATCAATTTGTTCTTCTTGTGTTGAGATTCATAATTTCAATTATAGCAAGTGTGTTAGTATTTTTCACATTAATGAACATGAAAAGCAATTCATTTATAAAGAGGAAAGAATTGAGATATCCATCCTTGATAAATTAAAATTTCAAAGTTATATATATCCATCTTTGATAAACTAAAATTTCAAAGTTATATATATATAGGAACTCTGTGGAACAGTCCAATAAATCTTGTCATGAGCTAAAATCTATCCTTATTTTCACTATCCTTTCAGAATTTTCTCTGTATAAATGGAGAAGGAACAATATTTTAATAGATATATTCTTTATTTACATTTCAAATGCTATCTCAAAAGTCCCCTATACCCCCCTACCCTGCTCCCCTACCCACCCACTCCCACTTATTGGCCTTGGCATTCACCTATGCTGGGGCATATAGAGTTTGCAAGACCTAGGGGCCTCTCTTCCCAGTGATGTCCGACTAGGCCATCTTCTGCTACATATGCAGCTAGAGACACGAGCTCTGGGGGTACTGGTTAGTTCATATTGTTGTTCCACCTATAGAGTTGCAGAACCATTCAGCTCCTTGGGTACTTTCTCTAGCTTCTCCGTGTGGGCCCTGTGTTCTGTCCTATAGATGACTGTGAGCATCCACTTCTGTATTTGCCAGGCACTGGCATAGCCTCACAAGAGACAGCTATAACAGGGTCCTTTCAGCAAAATCTTGCTGCCATATGCAATAGTGTCTGGGTTTGGTGGCTGATTATGGGATGGAACCCCAGGTGTTGTAGTTTCTCGATGGTCCATCCTTTCATCTTAGCTCCAAAATATGTCTCTGTAACTTCTTTTATGGGTATTTTGTTCCCCATTCTAAGGAAGAATGAAGTATCCACATGTTGGTCTTCCTTCTTCTTGATTTTCTTGTGTTTTGCAAATTTTATCTTGGGTATTCTAAGTATCTGGGCTAATATCTGCTTATCAGTTAGTGCGTACCATGTGTGTTCTTTTGTGATTGGGTTACCTCACTAAGGATGATACCCTCCAGATCCATCCATTTGCCCAAGAATTTCATAAATTCATTGTTTTTAATAGCTGAGTAGTACTCCATTGTGTAAATGTACCACATTTTCTGTATCCATTCCTCTGTTGAGGGGCATCTGGGTTCTTTCCAGTTTCTGGCTATTATATATAAAGCTGCTATGAACATAGTGGAGCATGTGTCCTTATTACCAGTTGGAACATCTTCTGGGTATATGCCCAGGAGAGGTATTGCTTGATCTTCTGGTATTACTATGCCCAGTTTTCTGAGGAACCTCCAGACTGACTTCCAGGTTGTACAAGCTTGCAACCCCACCAGCTATGGAGGAGTGTTCCTCTTTCTCCACATCCTTTCCAGCATCTGCTGTCACCTGAATTTTGGATCATAGCCAATCTGACTCGTGTGAGGTAGAATCTCAGGGTTGTTTTGATTTGCATTTCCCTGATGATTAAGGATGTTGAACATTTTTTCAGGTGCTTCTCAGCCATTCCATATTCTCAGTTGAGAATTCTTTGTTTAGCTCTGTACCCCATTTTTAATGTAGTTATTTGAATTTCTGGAATCCATCTTCTTGAGTTCTTTGTATGTATTGGATATTAGTCCCCTATCAAATTTAGGATTGGTAAAGATCCTTTCCCAATCTGTTCGTGCCCTTTTTGTCTTATTGACAGTGTCTTTTGCCTTACAGAAGCTTTGCCATTTTATGATGTCCCATTTGTCAAATCTTGATCTTACAGCACAAGCCATTGCTGTTCTGTTTAGGAATTTTTCCCCAGTGCCCATAACTTTGAGGCTTTCCCCCACTTTCTCCTCTATAAATTTCAGTGTCTCTGGTTTTATGTGGAGGTCTTTGATCCACTTAGACTTGAGCTTTGTACAAGGAGATAGGAATGGATCAATTCACATTCTTCTACATGATAACTGCCAGTTGTGTCAGCATCATTTGTTGAAAATGCTGTCATTTTTCCACTGGATGGTTTTAGCTCCCTTGTCAAAGATCAAGTGACCATAGATGTGTCGATTTATTTTTGGGTCTTCAATTCTATTCCATTGATCTACCTGTCTGTCACTGTACCAGTACCATGCAGCTTTTATTACAATTGCTCTGTAGTAAAACTTGAGGTCAGGCATGGTGATTCCACCAGAGGTTCTTTTATTGTTGAGAATAGTTTTTGCTATCCTAGGTTTTTTATTATTCTAGATGAATTTGCAAATTGCCCTTTCTAAATCATTGAAAAATTGAGTTGGAATTTTTATGGGGATTGCATTGAATCTGTAGATTGATTTCAGCAGGATAGCCATTTTGACTATATTAATCCTGTCAATCAGTGATCATGAGAGATCTTTCCATATTCTGACATCCTCTTCAATTTCTTACTTCAAAGACTTGAAGTTCTTGTCATACAGATATTACACTTTCTTAGTTAGAGTCACAACAAGGTATTTTATATTATTTGAGACTATTGTGAAGGGTGTTGTTTCCCTAATTTCTTTCTCAGCCCTTTTATCCTTTGTGTAGAGAAAGGCCATTGATTTGTTTGGGTTAATTTTACATCCAGCTACTGCACTGAAGCTGTTTATCATAAACACTGAAGCTGTTTATGCCACTCTGGTGGCATTTTTGGGGTCACTTATATATACTATCCTATCATTTGCAAATAGTGATATTTTGATTTCTTCCTTTCCAATTTTTATCCCCTTGATCTCCTTTTCTGGTTGAATTGCTCTGGCTAGGACTTCAAGCACTATATTGAATTGGTAGGAAGAAAGGGGGCAGCCTTGTATTCCCTGATTTTAGTGGGATTGCTTTGAGTTTCTCTCCATTTAGTTTTATTTTGGCTACTGGTTTGCTGTATATTGCTTTTATTATGTTAAGGTATGAGCCTTGAATTCCTAATCTTTCCAAGACTTTTATCATGAATTCATTTTGGATTTTGTCACATGCTTTCTCAGCATCTAATGAGATGATCATGTGGTTTTTGTCTTTGTGTGTGTTTATATAGTGGATTACATTGATGGATTTCCATATATTAAACCAACCCTGCATCTCTGGGATGAAGCCTATTTGGTCATGATGGATGATTCTTTTAGTGTGTTCTTGGATTCGGTTTGCAAGTACTTTATTGAGTATTTTTGCATTGATATTCATAAGGGAAATTGGTCTGAAGTTCTCTTTCTTTGTTGGATCTCTGTGTGGTTTAGGTATCAGAGTAATTGCGGCTTCATAAAATGAATTGGATAGAGTACCTCTGTGTCTATTTTGTGGAATAGTTTGAGGAGAGTTGGAATTATATCTTCTTTGAAAGCTGATAGAAGTCTTAACTAAACCCATCTGGTCCTGGACTTTTTTTGGATGGGAGACTATTGATGACTGCTTCTATTTCTTTAGGGGAAATGGGACTGTTTAGATCATTAATCTGATCCTGATTTAACGTTGGTACCTAGTATCTGTCTAGGATGTTCTCCATTTCATCCAGGTTTTCCAGTTTTGTTGAGTATAGACAAGGGTGCCCCTTTTGTAGTAGGATCTGATGATGTTTTGGATTTCCTCAGGTTCTGTTTGTATGTCTCCTTATTCATTTCTAATTTTGCTAATTAGAATACTGTCCCTGTACCCTCTAGTTAGTCTGGCTAAGGGTTTATCTATCTTGTGAATTTTCTCAAAGAATCAGCTCCTGATTTGGTTGATTCTTTTAATAGTTCTTTTTGTTTCCACTTGGTTGATTTCAGCCATGAGTTTGATTATTTCCTGCTGTATACTCCTCTTGGGTGAATTTGCTTCCTTTAATTCTCAAGCTTCTAGGTGTGCTGTCAAGCTGCTAATGCATTCTCTCTCCAGTTTCTTTTTGGAGGCACTCAGAGCTTTGAGTTTTCCTCTTAGGTCTGTCTTCATTGAGTCTCAGAAGGTTGGGTATGCTGTGGCTTCATTTTCATTAAACTCTAGTCTTTAATTTATTTCTTTATTTCAACTTTGACCAAGGAATCATTGAGTGTTGTTCAGTTTCCAAGTGAATGTTGGCTTTCTATTATTAATGCTGTTATTGAAGATCAGCCTTAGTCTGTGGTGATCTGATAGAATGCATGGGATAATTTAAATATTTTCTATCTGTGGAGGCCTGTTTTGTGACAAATTATATGGTCAGTTTTGGAGGAGGTACCACGTGGTGCTGAGAAGAAGGTATATCCTTTTGATTTAGGATTAAATATTCAGTATATATCTATTAAATCCATTTGTTTCATAACTTCTGTTAGTGTTCATGTGTCTCTGTTTAGTTTCTGTTTCCAGGATTTATCCATTGGTGAGAGTTGGGTGTTTAAATCTACCACTATTATTGTGTCAGGTACAATGTGTGCTTTGAGCTTTACTAAAGTTTCTTTAATGAATGTGGCTGCCCTTCTCTTTGGAGCATAGATATTCAGAATTGAGTGTTCATCTTGGTAGATTTTACCTTTGATGAGTATGGAGTGCCCCTCCTTGTCTTTTTTGATAACTTTGGGTTGGAAGTCAAATTTATTCGATATTAGAATGGCTACTCCAGCTTGTATCTTCGGGCCATTTGCTTGGAAAATTGTTTTCCAGCCTTTCACTCTGAGGTAGTGTTTTTCTATGTCCCTGAGGTGGGTTTTCTTTAAGCAGCAAAATTTTGGGTCCTGTTTGTATAGCCAGTCTATTAGTCTATATCTATTTACTGGGGAATTGAGTTCATTGATTTTGAGAAATTAACAAAAATTAATTGTTGCTTCCTGTTATTTTTGTTGTTAAAGTTGGGATTCTGTACTTGTGGCTGTCTTCTTTTAGGTTTGTTGAAGGATTACTTTCTTGCTTTTTCTAGGGTGTATTTTCCATCCTTGTGTTCTTGTTTTCCCTTTATTATGCTTTGGAGGGCTAGATTTGAGGAAAGATATTGTGTGAATGTGGTTTTATCATGGAATACTTTGATTTCTCCATCTATGGTAATTAAGTGTTTTGCTGGGTATAGTAGCCTGGGCTGGCATTTGTGTTTCCTTAGGGTCTGTATAACATCTGTCCAGGATCTTCTGGCTTTCATAGTCTCTGGTGAGATGTCTGGTGTAATTCTAATAGGCCTGACTTTATGTTACTTGACCTTTTTCCCTTACTGCTTTTAATATTCTATCTTTATTTAGTGCATTTGTTGTTCTTATTTTTATGTGTCTGGAGAAATTTCTTTTCTGGTCCAGTCTATTTGGAGTTCTGTAGGCTTCTTGTATGTTCATGGGCATCTCTTTCTTTAGGTTTGGGAAGTTTTCTTCTATAATTTTGTTGAAAATATTTGCTGGCCCTTAAGTTGAAAATCTTCATTCTCATCTACTCCTATTAGCTGTAGGTTTGGTCTTCTCATTGTTTTCTAGATTTCCTGAATGTTTTGAGTTAGGATTTTTTTGCATTTTGCATTTTCTTTGATTGTTGTGCCCATGTTCTCTATGGAATCTTCTGCACCTGAGATTCTCTCTTCTATTTCTTGTATTCTGTTGCTGATACTCGCATCTATGGTTCCTGATTTCTTTCCTAGGGTTTCTATCTTCAGAGTTGTCTCACTTTGGGTTTTCTTTATTGTTTCTACTTCCATTTTTATGTCTTGGATGGTTTTCTTCAATTCCATCACCTGCTTGGTTGTGTTTTCTGTAATTCTTTAAGGGATTTTTTTTTGTTTTCTCTTTAAGGACTTTTTCCTGTTTAGCAGTGTTTTCCTGTAATTCTGTAAGGACTTCTACCTGTTTACCAATGTTCTCCTGTATTTCTTTAAGTGAGTGATTAATGTCCTTCTTAGTGTCCTCTATCTACCAGCATTATGAGATATGATTTTTATTCTGAGTCTTGCTTTTTGGATGTGTTGGGGTATCCATAACTGGTTGAGATGGGAATTCTGGGGTCTGATGAAGGTGAGAGGTCTTGGTTTCTGTTAGTACGATTCTTTCATTTGTCTTTCGCCATCTTTTAATCTCTGGCATTAGCTTTTATAGTTGTCTCTGGCTGGAACTTATTCCTCCTGTGATTCTGTTAGCCTCTGTCAGCCGTTTTGGGAGTCCAGATCTCTCCTGAGTCTCAGTGGTCAGAGTACTCTCTGCAGACAAGCTCTTCTCTTGCAGGGAAGATGCACAGAGGTCTGGGGATCAGACATGCCTCCTGGCTGAAGATGAAGGCACAAAACAGCCTGTCCCCGAAGCTTTGTTGCCTCTGCAGTCAGCACTCTCACCTAAGCAGACTGGTCTCTGAGGGACCCTGGACTCAAGATGTCTCCTTCACTTTCTTTGCCAGTCAGAGCCCTCCCAGGAAGACACCTCTCCTCTGGCAGGAAAGGTGCCTGGATGTCTCGAGCCTGAAACTGGGTCTGTCCAAGAAGCTGTGTTGCTTCTGTAGTCTGCTTGCTCATCCTCTGGAGTCTGAAGCTGACCTGCACAGACTAGTCTCTGAGGGCCCTGGGAGACAAGATGGCTCCCTCACCTGCTATGGCAGTCAGAGCTCTCCCAGGCAGACACCTCTCCTCTAGTGGGGAAGGTGCTTGGAGGTCTGGAGCCCAAAATGGGGCCTGTCCCAGAAGCTGTGTTGTTTCTGCAGTCCACACTCTCACCTGCGCAGACTGGTCTCTGAGGGACCCGGGACACAATATGGCTCCCTCACCTGCTCTGGCAGTCAGATCCCTCCCAGGCAGATACCTCTCCTCTGGCAGGGAAGGTGCCCGGATGTCTGGATCCTGAAACTGGGTCTGTCCCAGAATCTGTGTCACTTCTGCAGTCAGAGAGCTGACCTGTACAAACTTGTCTCCGAGGGACCAGGAAGACAAGATCAGGAATAATATTTTTTAACATGACTGAAGATGAGGAATCTGGATTTGCTTGAGATCTCACCGAAGACACTTGAACAGAAATAACTTATCTGCAGTACTTAGTCTTTCTGGAGTAGGAAGTCTTAGGACTGAGCTAGGTGTAGAAGACATTCCCGATTCTAGTAAAATGAAACTGTTGACTACATCACCTTCAGCCAAGTCCTGTGAATTAAGAGGAACATGTGTACTCTTCTTGTTCATTTTGCCCCATCTTTAGGATTGTGTGCAATTTCTCCTCAAATAACCGTTATAGTACAGGTTGCTTTAACATTCATTCTGATTATTTTAGCATCATTATTCAAACCTTTATGGAAATATATTTATATTTAAAAAAATAGTTCACAAGTATAGTTGTTGATTTAAAAATATTTCTCTCAATATTTTTAATATTACAATTCATCAAAGTAATTCGCCATATAATTAGATTGAAAGTAAACAAAAACCACATAATCATCTCATTAGATGCTAAAAAAAGCATTTGACAAAATACAACATCCCTTTACATTAAAATTTCTAGAGAAATCAGGGATACCAAGCACACACCTAAACACAAAAAAGTCAATATACAGCAGGCCAAGAGCCAACATCAAATTAAATGGAGAAAAACTTAAACAATTCCACTAAAATCAGGGACAAGGCAAAGGTGAACCTTCCTTCTATATCAATTCAATACAGTACTCTAGCTAGAACAATAAGACAACTAACACAGATGAAGAGGATAAAAATTGGAAAGAAAAAAGTCAAAGTATCACTAATTTGTAAATGATATGATAGTATACATAAGTGATTTCCAAAATTCTACCAGTAAGCACATTCAGCAAAGTAGCTAGATACAAAATTAACTAAAAAACAAAACAAAATAAAATGAACAAACAAACAAACAAACAAAAAAACCAAAAACAAAACCCAGTAACTTTATACAAATGATAAATTGGCTGAGAAATAGAAGATGGAAACAATTTCTTCATAATAGCACAAATATTATAAAATATCTTGGTGTATCTCTAACGAAGCAAGAGAAAGGCCTATATAAGAAGAACTTCAAGTTTCTGAATTGAATAAGATATCAGAAAATGGAAAGATCTCCCATGCTCATGGGTCAGTAAGATTAACATATCAAAACCAGCCATCTTACCAAAACAATCTACAGATTCAATGCAACATCCATCAAAATTCCAACAGAATTCTTTATAGACCATGAAAGAGCAATTCTCAACTTCATATGGAAAAATAAAAATCCCAGGATAGCTAAAACAATTCTGTTCAATAAAAGAACTTCTGAAGCTATCACATCCCTGATTCCAAGCTGTACAACACAGCATTAGCAATAAAAACCACATGTTATTGGCGTAAAACAGACAGATAGATCAATGAAATAGAACTGAAGACCCAGAAATAAACCGATATGCTTTTGGACACAAGATTTTTGATAAAGAAGCCAAAGCATACAATGGAAAAAAGAAAGCATCTTCAACAAACAGTCCTGGTTTAACTAAGTGTCTACATGGAGAAGAATGGAAACAGATCCATACTCACCACCTTGCACAAAACTCAAAACCAAATGGGTCAAAGATCTCAACATACAACTAGATATAATCAATCTAATAGAAGAGAAACTACAGAAAAGCCTCAACTACATTGGTACAGGAGAGACAACTGCCAACAGGGAAAACCAACAACTCAGGCACTAAGAACAACAATTAATAAATGAAACCTCATGAAACTGAAAATATTCTAGAAGGCAAAGGACACTGTCAATAGGACAAAACAAAAAGCCTACAGAATGAGAAAAGATCTTTACCAACCCTATATCTGACAATAGGCTAATATCCAAAATATAGAAAGAACTCAAGAAGTTAGACACCAATAAATCAAATAATTCAATTAAAAGATGGGGTAGAGAACTAAGAGAATTCTCAGTAATGGAATCTCTAAATAGCCGAGAAGCACTTAAAAAATATTGAGTGTCCTTAGTCATCAGGGTAATACAAATCAAGAGGTCTCTGGGATTCCATCTGATACCCACCAGAATGGCTAAACTAAAAACTCAATTGACAGCACATGCTGGCAAGGGTGTGGAGCAAAGGGAATATTCTTCTATTAGTGGTGGGTACAATTACTTTGGAAATCAATTTTGTGCTTTCTCAGAAAAGGGAATAGTTCTATCTCAAGACCCAGCTATACCACTTCTGGGCATATACACAAAAGATGTTCCATCATAACACAAAAACACTTCCTCAACTATGTTCACAGCATATTTATTTGTTAGCCTTTTTTTTTTTTTTTGGTTTTTCGAGACAGAGTTTCTTTGTATAGCCTTGGATGTCTTGGAATTCACTTTGTAGACCAGGCTGGCCTCGAACTCAGAAATATGCCTGCCTCTGCCTCCCAAGTGCTGGGATTAAAGGCATGCACCACCACGTCAGGCATGCATCTTTATTTGTAATAGCCAAGAACTGGAAACCTAGACAACCTAGATATCTCTCAACCAAAGAATGGATAGAAGCAAATGTGGTACATTCACACAGTGGAATACTTCTCAGCAATTAAAAAACAAGGGCATCATGAATTTTAAAAGCAAATGGATGGAACTTGAGAATATTATTTGGAATAAGGTAACCCAGACCCAAAAGGACATCCATGGTATATACTCACTTATAAGTGGCCATTATACATAAAGTACAGGATACCCACACTATATTCCACATATTCAAAGAAGCTAAATAGCATGGAGGACTCCAGGGAAGATGCTTGAATCTCAATCACAAGGGCAATTAAAATAGACATAGATGATGGGTGGAGGGAGTAGACTGGGCAGGAGAGCGGCTGTGGAAGGAAAGAGGGTGGGAATCAGGTGTGGGGAAGCAGGGCTGAGAGAACTGGGAGTGAGAATGGAAAAGGGAGGGGCATCTTTGGGGCAAATGAGAGATTGACATGTGATTCACATTACACCCACCCCCAAACTTTTTTTTTTGATTCTCTGTCTGATGATGATGAAGATATTTAAACATTGTATAACCAATCAAAAAAAAAAAAAAATGAAGCCACATCCTGAGACAAGCTGTAAAGTTTGATGGTAACATAATGAAAATGTACATTAGAAAGTTGACTGGCATGTCTAGACTACAGTCTGTTAACTGCAAGAGAGAAGGTCAAGTTTACACATTTCACTGTTGTGCTTATCTGAGTAGTGTCAAAAATCCCCAATTCTCTCTGAGTGTTGGTGGACTGGCCAGATACACACCTTTTCCAGAAAAATTTGCACATAATTTTCAGGCCTGTCTTTTTTTTTTTCTAGTGGCTGTATAAAGATACATGTATTATGTGCCTATAATTTAACATTGTATATGACGAATTTGCTCTATTTCCCTCTGGCATATTCTGCAAATCTTTCTCTTTCTTAAGAAAGTGATGGAGTTGTACCTGACAAGAATAGCGCACTGCTCTGCTTGGCACTTTCCCAAGTTGTGCTCAAAAGACCTTGAATTTGACTTTGTTAAGTTAGAGGGAAATAGTTCAACTCTGCCATGAAATGGGACAAATCAGCCAAAGGGCTTGAAAGGTGTGTGTGTGTGTGTGTGTGTACGTGTGTGTGTGTGTGTGTGTGCGTGTGTGTGTGTGTGTGTGTGTGTGTGTGTGTGTGTGTGTGTGTGTGTGTGTGTGTGTGTGTGTGTGTGTGTGTGTGTGTGTGTGTGTGTGTGTGTGTGTGTGTGTGTGTGTGTGTGCATGTGCGTGTGTGTGTGTGTCTGTGTCTGTGTGTGTGTGCGTGTGATCATATGTATTAAATGGTGTCTTATCTTCTATGATCTGTTACAAGCTAAGAATTTTTAAAACTTAAATATAGAAAGTTCAAGTTCATGACAGACTTTATTTCTTAAATTTATGATTTATTAAGGTAGAGAAAACTAAAGTGTAAAAATAAAACTGCCTTATTTCCAACTCCACGGTTGTTGTAATTAGAAACACCATTATTCCACATTCTACACTCACATATGTTAGCAAATCATTCCATACTACCCTTTCCATGTTATTAAAAAAGACGAGTTACAAAAATTAAGGGCAATTACCTTATTATTTAATCAAGTATCTCAATATTTTCTGTTTAATTTTATATGCAAGACTAATTTTTTAAAACACTTTTGAAGAAGTTGCTTTTTGATTTGACCTGGCAATAAGTATTTGTTCTCTGAGAGGAATTGAGAGTTTTTTTTTTTCAAGATAAGCAGTTTTCTTCCTGCAACAGCCTCAGTAGCCAACATATCAGAACAGGCAGAATGCTCTTGGGTCAGGAAATCCAAAACTATCAAGGCAAGATGTCCTCAAAGATGTATGAGTCATTTAACACCAGGTAGGCTCATAGCATCCAACAAATGTTGACAAATAATAATACAATTTACATAATAAAACAGGTAGCTCAGGAAGGTTTTAAGAAAAGTTAGCACTAGATGGATTTAAAAAAGGAACAAAAAATGAGTTTAGCATCTCAATTTCAATTCTATTTTAAATTTAGTTTTCAAGTGAATTTGTTCGCTTGCATTTTAATAAATTGAACTTAAATATTACTTTAGTAGCTTCATTCATCTCTTTCATGTAATTGAAATACACCTGTCTACTGGATTGGGTAGTCAGGTAGAGGCAAACAGAGAGAGACAGCAGGAGATAAATAGGCTTTCTAAGATAGCATTACTGATTTGTAGAATATGGTAAAAAAAATGTCTTATATGTATAGTTAAGCATATTATTCTGCTAACAGACACATGTAAGCCAATTGTGTGGTTTGTACACATCGTATCATTGAGTGATAAGACCTTATGAAGCTTTGCTCCCTTAAAAAGCATCAACCACACTGTATCCCATTTTCACTTTCAAGCTAGTATTTCTAGCCCCAAATATAATTATGAAAAATTATGTCCCCATTTCTTTTGAAACAATTTAGACTCAAATAGCAGTTTAGGCAGAGCTCAGGGAATCCTGCAAACAGTAGGGAGGAGCAATTGTAGGAGCCAGAAGAGTCGAGCACATAGCAAGAAGCCCACGGAGTCAATGAACCTGGGCTCATAAGGCCTCACAGAGTCTAAACAGACAATTAGGGAGCCTGCATAGATCTAATGTAGGCCTTCTGCATATGTATTATGGCTCTGAAGCAGGGTGTTCTTGTGGGACTCTTAGGTAGATGTTGGAGCGTGTGTCTCTGATGCTTTTGACTGCCTTTGGGAGTCTTTTATTCCTACTAGATTGCTTCTTCCAGCCATAATATGAGGGTATATGTGTAGACTAATATGGCATAGACCTGATATGCTATGATTCGTTGATATTCTTAGCATGCCTGCCTTTTACTGAAAGAAAATGAAGGAGGAGTGGATCTGGGGTGGAGGAGATTTGGGAGATGCTGAGAGGAGAAGAAGAGGAAATTGCAGCCAGGATATAAATCTGCTTTACCACCATGGCTTTTGTAACTTGTAGAAACTGAAGTACAAAGAAAGAGAAAAAGTCCTTAATGTCTTCCAATGTGCACAGCTACAGGAGAAGAGCCGCCATCTGCAGTTAGGGCCTAAGTTTTAGTGACAAGTGGAGTGTAGTTGACTCCATGTGACATTTGTTGTCAGCAGTCTGTGGAATAACACACTGGTAGAGAAGGCTGGATGTTACCCCGAGAATGAAGAGCTCAAAGTGCAATCAGCAGTGTGGCAGAATGGTGTTAGGAACTGCCTGTCATCAGACTCTAAGTCCCTTAGAGAGGAAGGAAAATAGGCCACGAGGTTATGCACTGTGGTCGCAGTGGGGCTATAGGACAATATTTCACTGAGGCTGGTTTAAA
This sequence comes from Mus minutoides, assembly GCA_902729485.2. Classification (NCBI taxonomy): domain Eukaryota; kingdom Metazoa; phylum Chordata; class Mammalia; order Rodentia; family Muridae; genus Mus; species Mus minutoides. Next base: position 49,512 of record LR750184.1, on the reverse strand, counting down.
GGTTCTGAGGTTCAGTCTATTATCATCATGGTGAGAAACATGACAGTGTCCAGGCAGACATGGTGCTGGAGGAGTTGAGAGTTCTACATCTTGTTCTGAAGGCAAACAGGAGAAGACTGGCTTCCAGGAAGCTATGAGGAGGGTCTCAAAGCCCATCTCCACAGTGACACACTTCCTCCAACAAGGTCACACCTACTCCAACAAGGCCACAACTAGTAGTACCACTCCCTGGGCCAAGCCTATTCAAACCACAATGGGACTCACAGGGATTGCCTAAGAACACCAGAAAACACAGGTATATTCATTGTGATTCATAACTAGCAAACTTACAGTTATAAATTAGTAACAAAAATAATTTTATAGTTGGGGTCAGTACATCATGAATTGTATTGAATTGTTGCTGAATTAGGAAGATTGAGAAGTACTTTTCTTATAGAAGCCTATAGAACCAAGGTTAAACTCTATTTAAGAGTAATAGTAAATATCACCTGACTGCCTGAAAGGATATACAGCTACCTTGAAAGGGAAATTATACTAACTAAAACAAATGCTCACTCCATTTCCTCCCTATCACTGATTCTGTCTCCATTCTTAGGAGAAAGTTTGTGTTAGTGAGTGAGACTAAGAATAGATCATAGGGCTAACCAGAAGCTACTCTGAAATGGCTTAGGATGCACTTAATCTTTCCTTGACAGGTACAATACAGAATGTTAGACACTGCTAAGCAGCACTTGTTGAAGTATGGTCTATAGAGCTTTCATGTAATAGTGTTCATTGCTTCTTTTGCCCTGCCAGAAAAATCCACCTGGGAGTCTCAAAGGTCTTTTCTATCTAAGATCTATGATCCAAGATCTACACTCCTTACTGAGACAAAATGGCCATTGGGCATTCCTACCCTCCATGGAAGCTTAAAACTGTAAATCTCTGCTTCTGTAAGTGTCCAAATGCTAGAACAATCTGATCATTAAGAAGGCTGTCTCTGTGTCAAAGGGAGGTTCATTTCCCATAAGTAAACTCTTCATGGTCATGATGTACCATTTATAATTCTGTTCTTAAACATGATGCTCTAGTGGGTTCCACTGAACTAAAAACAACGATGTTTCATTTAATCTGATAAGTGCTATGAGTCAATTATAAACTCATGACTCTAATCTCTCTCTCATTCTTTTACAATGCTTTATTCATCTTCTGTTTTTAATATTCTAAGCCTCTGTCTTTCCTCAAGCTTACATCCCTTTTTATGTTCCTGCAAGAACATCTGCCAGTGTTCCTTCAGTCTTTATTCCCTCTTTTGTAATCAGCATAATGATGTGTTAAATTGATTGGTCCTGATGCAACAGAGCTTGGATTATTTACTTTTATCTGAAAGAATACGGATACATACTCTTTAAAATACTTGAGGTTTCTGAAGTATGTGAAAAGATTAGCATTGCTTCAGCCTACCATTCTAAAAACAACATATTAGCAAAATACCATTGCTTATAAAGAAGATACCAATCACTCTGATTCAAATCAATAAGAAGAATTAAAATTATACAACAAAAATTCTAGCCTCTTTGTCTTAACAAAGATGTTCTGATTTTTGTACATCAATAACCTATATATAATAGGATGAAAACACAAACCAAGAGAAAAAGATAAAATCCGAGTGACTATTTCTAGGTTTGTCTAAAAATTTTCTACTTTTCAACCTGTAAAATATTTTTAAAGTAATCTTGAAATTTCATTTTACTGTGGAGACTTAAAAAACACAGTTCTCACTTCAAAGGGGGAAAAACAGTTTATTCTGAGCCAACTATGAGAGAGTGTGCCCCAGGGGAAATGTTTCAGATTGCCCCAAATAACATTGCTTCAATGTTCCACTGTAGAAGTGGTTAGAGATTTCTTTTTAGTTACTGTAGAGCAAAAGAAGGCATAAATCAAGGAATTTACCAGTCATATGGATAGGAATATCAGGTAAGTAGATTATAACAAAAAAATGGAAAACTCCACAGTAAGTTTGAAATACTATCCAATGACATCCATAACTTTTCCACTGGTACAAGCTCATGGTCTGACAAAAGCACATTTTAAAGGTTTAACCTGATAGCAAATATGGATATTATATCAGATGCACAAGTGGTAGATGGTTGCTGAAGGAGTATAAGTTGCTCTGGATCTGCAACACTCTAACTCTATACAATCACAGAATTTGAAGCAGTTCTTCAGCCGTATAGAATGTTTAGCTTAAATGTGGCTTTTCTTTTCATATCCTTTTTCTAAGAATCTAAGAATACATGCTAAATAGTTTCTGAATTTATGTATTTTATTCTGTGGACCATCTTACCTAATAAGTATCAAAACCAATAATAACAACATATACACTTGATAAAGTACCTGAAAATGATGAGAAGATAGTTTTATGTTCTCAGGATGCTCTTAATGAGTAATTAAACCAAACAAGAAAGAAATTTCACACAATACTTGGGGAGATCTGCACTGGCAGAAGTAGAAAGCAAAAATGAAGGTTGGTGTTATGTTCCTGAGGCCATGCAACTTGTAACCAGGCAAAACAAGTAGTTGGCCCAGGCTTAGAATCCAAGTTTGTCTGATTATAACCTCATGATATTTTCAACTCCATCTCACGGCTCATTAATTCCTTCTGGATTTGAAAGGCCCTGCTGATCATTGCTGCAAATAGAAAATCTAATGCAAGTTGAAGTATAATTATCCTGAATTCACAATATGCTATCAATATTTTCATAACTACCAGTGATCTGGGGCATAGTTCAAAACTAAGTCACCAATCTTGTTTCTCAAGGACTATTTGGAAAGATGTAAAGATCGTTATGAATGAGATGATTGGTATGTTAGTTTCATGTAGCAGTACTCCTACATGTCTACAAGTCATTCAATTGTGCTTCCATAAAGAATTTTAAAGCATTATAACAAAATATCAATAGTGTTGAGAGAAAACCCTAATCTAAAGGTGAGTACTACATAGCATGGCAAAAGGACCACATTCGAGACATATGAGACCATTACAGAAAAACAAAATTCCCTGAAGCCTTTACTCAGCAAGAGAGCAGCCACCATATTAACATAGAGTTTTAATGACTATTCAGAAAGAATGGTAAATGTTGCAGGGGCAACTCAACATGGAGAGTACACTTCAATCACCCTTCAATTTAATCTGAGAGCTATGAGCTTTATATCCATAGATGTTGGAATTAGGCACCAAGTAGCTGTTATTCAGCCCTTCAACCCAAGCTGTCTGCATCAGGGAAGAACTTGATGCTTTAATTTTATCAATATAGTGTCAAACCATTGGACAAGCTATTGACACAAGCTATTGAAAATATCCTCTTTAACCATTAAATTAGGCTCTAAAAGGATTCTTTGGAAATAATTTTCAAGTGTGACAACCATCAAACCACAAACAATAACCCAACTCTTGAGCAAATAAATGTTTATAACAAGCTGCTCTAGAAATAACTACCATGGAAAGCACACCACAGAAGCTCACCATGTTACCATAAGGAGATGCACTATAAATAGTGCTCACTATGCTGGTGAGCATTTCCAACAATCTGGGTCAGGTAATGTTATGCTTCCAGAATGTTAGTTGATAGTCTCTCCTTCATCTCTTTGGGACATCTTTCTGCCAGAGCCCTTAATAATGCAATGGTTGATGTAGATTCATCCAGAAGTTTTTGCTGCAGGCATGCTTCTATATTCTCCATTCACCATGGTAATCTGAAAGATTTACATTCTTGTATTAATACAAAATACACTGTAAATTGTGTTACATCTCAGGATATATTTATGTGTGAGGAACCCTTGCTCGTAAATTCTAAGTCTCTAATCACAGGAGGACAGTCTCAGCCCTACAAAAAATCAGTCTTCAGACACTCTGATCATCCACCTCACTGGCTCACCAAACAAAACTGGAAATGTGTGAATTACAAGCAACAAGACTATCTTTTTCACTATTTACGTTTCTCCCTTATATCCTCAAACCACTTGTAATTCTCTCATACCAGAAATTACTCTCAGCTTAGAATAATTCTTCTGTGATTCTTGCCATAATTGAACAATATACAACTGGAGTGGGAATGGTAGCTTAGTATGGCCTTGGTTAGCTTTATTGTCAACTTGACACATCAGAGAAGGGAGAACCTCAATAGAGGTCAAGATCAGATTGGCCTGTGGTCATTCTTGTGGAAATCGTCTTCACTAACGACTAATATGGATAGAACCACTCCTATATAGGTGGGCCTGGTTTGTATAAGAGACAAAGCTTAACAAAGTAGTAAGAAACATGTTAAACTTGAAAGAGACACTCCCTCACAGCCTCTGTTTCAGTTCCTAACTCCTTATTCCTGTCTTGAATTCCTGGCTTTACTCCTCTCAATGATGGAGTGTGACCTGAAAAGGTAAAATGAAATAAACCCTTTCCTCCCCTAAGTTTCCTTAATCATGGTTGTTGTGATTATAAAAAGATAAAGAGCTATAAAATTATGTTCTATGGGGGTGTGGTGAGGTATGGGGAAAGAGGGTGCCTCAGTGGGCCCATGCCAAGGTATCTCTCCCCCCTACCCCAAGGAACCAGCCACATGAAACAGAGTTTATTTAGGGCATGGTAGGGACTTAAAAGAGTAGCAAAGGCAGAGAAAGAGAGAGAGAGAGTGAGAAAGTGAGAGNAGAGAGAGAGAGAGAGAGAGAGAGAGAGAGAGAGAGAGAGAGAGAGAGAGAGAGGAAGGGGCAAGCTTCCCCTTTTATAGTGGGCCAGGCCTACCTGGCTGTTTTCAGGTAACTATGGGAGTGGAGTCCAGACAAAATACCAACAACAGTATTTATCACAGCAGCAGAAAACAAATGAAGAAAGAAATTAGTACCAAGAGAAGTGAACTGTTGATATAACAGCCTGGCCATGTTGGTTTGTGAAAGGATTGTAGTAGCCTTTGGAGTTTGGGTCAGGAAATTTGTTAAATGGTTCAGGCCTAATAGACTATTTTGTGGAGTTTGTAAGATAAGAACATTAAGAGAGATACAGATGCTAGAGGATTGGTTTGGGGAATTTTTAAAGGAAACAAAGACTTTCTCCATGCCAATCATGTTATATTTTGGCTTAAGATTGTTTGCTGGGACTGAAGAATCAGCTATGTTTAGCTGTTCAGCACTGCTAAAGTGAAAGCTTACCTTTATGATGATAACGGATAATGGAGGCTAAAGACTTAGGTGTGATTAAAAAGAGAGCATCATAATTGAGATAGGTCTGGGAAGTATTTACTTAGGATCAGAGCATAGACGCTATGGTCCAACAGGAATAATGCTAACGTCAAGTTAACAGCACAAATTGGTGAACAATGGTGAAGAATACTCTAAGTGTCCCTCACATGGTACTGGTTTTGAATACATGGAGAAAAGATGAGGATTGACATAATGGGACAAGTTAGAGTCACTAAAAATAGACTACCTCAGGTGGAGAAAAAAAACCCCAACCCATTAGATATGCCAGCACCATGGGATGTGTAGGTAGCAGACAATGGTGGGTGTGACATTGACCTAACCTCAGCCTGATAGACAAACTGTGTGTGTGCTATAGATGTCAGAGCTATAGAGTTCAGGCTAACTATGTCTTTTGGAGGCCAGAAGATTATGAATGATTGCAGATGTTGGACACTGAGTCATTTGTTAAGTTTTGGTTTAGGTTCAATATGACTATAAATATGTCTGGTTCTTCTCTTCTTGAACAAAAAAATATGTAACTTTTTGTTTGTATGTTATTTTATGGGAGTCCCTTGCTTATTAGGTTATTATACTTTGAACTTTTAAAGAGATAGGGCTATAAATCAAGAGGGTGGGGCATCTAAATTTAGACAGTTTTTTTTTTTTGTTATATTAACGTGAGATCTTTGGGAAAAAAATAAAAAGTTGTGGCCCAACAGTGATATGCTTGTATGTCAAATTGACAAAGAGTAGTTTGTGCCAATTAGTTTGTATTGTCAATTTGACATACCTAGGAAGAGAAAACTCCAACTGAAGAATTGCCAGGATCTGATTGGCTTGAGGGTATGTCTATGGAGAATTGTCATGGTAAATTGATTAGTGTGGTAGATCCCAGGTCACCATGGGTAGAACCATCCTTATGGAGCTGAGACTGTGCTATATAAAAAGCCCAGGTGAGAAAGCTGGGAAGAATAGACCTGTAAGCATCATTCCTCCCTAGGTTTTTATTTCAGTTTCTGCTTGATTCCCCTCCTGGCTTCTTTCCATGGTGGAATGTAAAATGAAAGTATAAAACAGCAAATATCTTTCTTTCCCAGCTTCCTTTTGATCATGGTGTTTGCAATATCAGCAGAAAGCAGACAGAGACAAGTATATAAATCAAAGCAGTTCCCACATAATGTGGTCAATAGTAATAATCATTCAGGTTTGTGTTTGTAGGGTGTAGCCTTGTGGCCAAAATTCATATCTCTTAAAATCAGAGACATTCTCCCCCAGACAACTTGAAACCTTTGTTCTTTAGTGGATGGTGTCCGAGAACACTATTGAGGTCATAGCATTCCCTAAAAGTAAATCTCAACCAGACCTGGCTAAGATTATGGAAAAGTATATTCTATAAACAGAACTGAAAATGGTCTCTGTTTTGTATGACAAGATTTGTCTAGGGACATATAGTTGCTTGTGTAGTGTGGAAAGAATAAATTTTCATTTAGGCCAAGAAAACAAGTTTCCTTCAGAATATGTGAATGAGCAATGTCTACTTTGAAATGTTCACTTACTGATAATTCTTTCATTTTTTGAACACAAATTAGCTTATAAGAAGGGCTGGAGAGGTGGCTCAGTGGTTAAGAGCACTGACTGCTCTTCCAGAGGTCCTGGGTTCAATTCCAAGTAACTACATGGTGGCTCAAAACCACATGTAATGGAATCCAATGCCCTTTTCTGGCCACATAGTGTGCTCATATATATAAAATTAGCTTACAAGAAACTTATGTTTCTGACCTACCTAATATACACTTTCTCATTTTTATTTTTGACTCATGCAATTTAATGGACTTAGATATTATAGCTATCTGGAGTCACAGAAAAAAAATTAATGTAGGGGGAGTAAGCCTGTTGGTGATGGGGACAGGTGGGGAAAGAATGGAGGAGAGAGTACAAGGGGAGATAACTAGAATGAGGGGGAGAGGGGGATTTGGTGTCAAGGAATGGTGGATATAAAGCATGAAAGGACCATCTCCTATAACCAGGCAAGACATGCAGTGGAGGGTTTGGGAAACCAACCCAGCCACAAAACCATTGATCTACAATTTGCCCTGCCAGCATGATGTGCTGTAGTAAAGGCAGTTCAGACATTGTGGAAGTGGCTTACCAATAATGGTTCCAGAATAAGACCTATGCCACGAGAGGGAGACTGCTCCTGACAATGCCTGGATGTGTGCTATGTTCGATGACCCAGAGACCCAAGATAGGACCAAACAACAACAGCAAAAAATGACAAATCATGCTTACTGATATGATGCCTCTCATGGTGCTCAATCCAGTTGTCATCACAGAGCCTTCATCAGTAACTGATGGGAGTTGATGCAGAGTTGAGCAGCCAAACATTAGGTGGATTTTGCAGGAGTCCTGCTGAAGATGGTGGGGACGGGTGATAGGAGACAGAGGTGTCAAGAACAACACATGAAAGCCCATAGGAATCAATAAACTTGAACTCTTAGGGGCCCACAGAGATTGAACAGTCAGGGAGCCTGCACCGGTCTGTGCATGTGTTATAGCCTGGTACTTTTTGTAAGACTTGCAACAGAAAGCGTGAGCACTGTTTCTGGTGCTTTTTATAATTTTGTTTGTTTGTTTTTCCGAGACATGGTTTCTCTGTATAGACCTTGCTGTCCTGGAGCTCACTTTGTAGACCAGGCTGGCCTCGAACTCAGAAATCTGCCTGCCTCTGCCTCCCGAGTGCTGGGATTAAAGGCGTGCGCCACCACTCCCGGCATTTCTGATGCTTTTGCATGCTCTGGGGCCCTTTGTCCTCCTACTGAGTTCCGTTATCCAGCCCCAATGTAGTGCCTAATATTGTTGCAAATTGATAGGCTATGTTTGATTGATATCCCTGGGTGGCTTTCCCTTTTCTGAAGATAAAGGGAGGAGGAGTGGATGAGGATGGAGGAGTTGGTGGGTGGGAATGGAAAAGGTGATGGCAGAGGGAAGGAGGGGTAACAGCTATTGGAATGTAATAAATGAGAGAAGAAAATAAAATAAACAAATACTTAAATGAAAAAATATTTGGATAGTATATAACAGAAGCCAGAAAATTTTTATTTTGGATGTTAACTTGACACTATGTGAAGCACTGCTGAGTTGGATTCTTATGGATATTAAACCAAAAGATTACAAACTGAATGACTTCAAGTACTTAGAAGACGATTATGCCACAGTTCTGTAGCATAGAAGTCTGAAATCAAGTTGCTTTCTGTCCTCTTCCAGCATCCAGTGACTCCAAGTGTCCTTTGTGGAAACAAAATTCCACCTAAGACTTTGTCTTCCCATGAAGTTCTACCCATGTCTCTACCCATATTTTCTTTTCTTCTAAGATGACAGTATTATGGAATAAGGCCTGGCCCTATGCCTCATGACCTTGTCTAATTAATATAAAGACAGCCCATTCTCCCGAAGGTCCTGTCTGAATACTTTGAGTAAAAAAATTAGCCTATCTTTTGGGAAGATTCATCTTTACCCCAATCAACACAAATTCCAAGTAGTAACAAGTAGAAAGCTTTTTTTTTTTTTACCTTTCTTTTCTCAACCACCTGAGAATAAAAAAAAATTCACTCTTTTCCTTTCTTTATAGAACTAACTCACACCTGACATAGAGGGAGAATCTCATGAGATATTGATGCAAACAGGAAAAGACTTAAGTCCATTTTTCAGCTCCAGTGGAACAACTTCCCCCAGAGTTACCTCAAAGAAACTCTAGATAAACAAATCTCAGAAGCAAGTGTTGTAATCTTTACAGAACAGAAACAGCTGGCTGCAAATACTAGCTGAGTTCTAACATGCAAGTGAAAACTATTCTGTCTCCGTGCTCCTCCCTCCTAAGTAAAATCTCACATTTGCGGAGCTTCTTTGTATTCTATCATTAAGTTCTGTACCACTTAGTGTTTCATCTGCCCTTAAAAGTCCAGTGTAGCCACGTTGCCTGACAATGACTGAGCTAGAACAAGTCAGCAAAGCCGCTGATGGATGTTCTTCCCATGAACCCATAAGTCAGGTAAATGTCACAGAAACAGAAGGGAAGATGGCATTCATGAAGCATGACATGTGTTATATAATTTAATCCTCAGAGAAAGGAAGTTTCCTTTAGGTTTATGCCTTTTAAAAAATAGAACACCTGCTCTTCATATTTCACCCCCTATCAGGAATTAATTATTTCCCTGGTCTTTATGACCGTTTATGTCACTCCTGCTGTAGGATGGAGGGTGTGGGATTGAAGGATGATTCATTAAATATGCAGAGTCAGTGAAAAGACACAGAAAAGTGACTTTTGGATACTTTCCAAAACCAACATCAAGGCGCATTTCTAGGAGGGCCACCAGTGTACAAACCATGTCACTTTTTTTTTTTTCACTAAAAACACTTTCTTGTGCTTTTTTCCAAATCATTACTCTCTCTGAAACACATCTACATATCATGACTGTCTGAAAATTCTACCACTTTTTCTTTGTTAGGGAATCATTCTAGTCCTCCACATGTCTTCTACAAAGTATTGTATGTTGTATGTTTGTGGTACTCAAGCCTAAGAAAGAAATCAATTTATGATTTTTTTTCTCCATTAAAAGAACAACTAGACAAAGGACTCTGTCAATAGGACAAAATGGCAACCAACAGATTGGGAAAAGATCTTTACCAATCCTACATCTGAAAATGGGATAATATCCAATATATACAAAGAACTCAAGAAGTTGGACTCCAGAGACCCAAATAACCCTATTAAAAATGAGGAACAGAGCTAAACAGAGAATTCTTAACTGAGGAAACTTGAATGGCTGAGAAGCACCTAAAGAAATATTCAACATTCTTAGTCATCAGGGAAATTCAAATCAAAATGACCCTGAGATTCTGCAAAACTCAGGTGACAGCAGATGCTAGAAAGGTTATGGAGAAAGAGGAACACTGCTCCATTGCCGCTGGGATTGTAAGCTGGTACAACCACTCTGGAAGTCAGTCTGGTGGTTCCTCAGAAAACTGGGCATATGCCCAGAAGATATTCCAACATGTCATAAAGAGACATGATCCATTATGTTCATAGCAGCCATATTTATAATAGCCAGAAACTGAAAAGAATCTAGGTGTCCCTCAACAGAGGAATGGATACAGAAAATGTATTATATTTACACAATGGAGTACTACTCAGCTATTGAAGCAATGACTTCATGAAACTCCTAGGCAAATGGATGGAACTTGAAAATATCCTGAGTGAGGTAACTCAGTCACAAAAGAACACACATGGTATGCACTCACTGATATATGGATACTAGCCCAAACATTCAGAATACCCAAGATACAATTCACAGACCATATGAAGCTCAAGAAGAAGAAAGAAGAAAGTATGGATGCTTCAGTGCCTCATAGAAGGGGGAAAAAAAGACTCACCAGGAGGAAATATGGAGACAAAGTATGGAACAGAGACTGAAGGAAAGGCCCTCTAGAGACTGTCCCACTTGGGGATCCATCTCATATATAGTCACCAAACCTAGATGCTATTGTGGATGCCTGGAAATGCTTGCTGATAGGAGCCTGATATGGCTGTTTCTTGAGAGACTCTTCCAGAGCTGGACAAATTCAGAGATGAATACTCTCAGCCAACCATTGGACTGAACACAGGGTCCCATTGGAGGAGTTAGAGAAAGGACTGAAGGAGCTGAGGGGATTTGCAGCCCCATGCTGGGAGCAACAGTGTCAACTGGCCAGACCACTCTGAGCTCCCAGAGACTGGACCACCAACCAGAGTACACATGGAGGGACCCAGGGCTCTGGCTGCATATGTGGCAGAGGATAGCCTTGTTGGTCATCAGTGGGAGGAAAGGCCTTTGGTCCTGAGTGTGTCTGATGCCCCAGTGTAGGGGAATGCCAGGAAAGGGAGATGACAGGAGTGGCTGGGCAGGGGTGAGAGGGAGCACCCTCAAAGAGTCAGGGTTAGGGGGAATAGGATAAGGGGTTTCTGAAGGGGAGGCCTGGAAAGGGGAAAACATTTGAAATGCAAATAAAAAATAAACAATAAAATAAAGCACATAATGCTAAGGTGTAGTAAAATATGTACTAATTTTTTCAGTTAAAAAAAAAGAAGAAAAAGAACAACTAGAGAAGAAATAAGCATATGTTCTTATATGTATTTTAACTTACCATCTGTGAGACATGTTATGTTACAAATACTTTTAAGTTAAGGAGTACAGAATGAGTTACTTGCCAGGTCACATTTAATGTCAGTTTATACCTAGAGGATTATCAAAGCTGTCAGTCACCTTGGCACTATTTCAAAAGTAACATTTTTAATGGATAAAATATTCTTGTCAAATGTCCCAGAGGAACTAGATGTGGACCTGATACTCTCAACAGTACCCATATTTCTTCACCTATATCTCTTCTTCTACTAAGAAATAGTCTTTTAAAATAAACTTTGGAGTAAACATCATTTCCAGCCCTAATTCCATGTTTTGCATTACTGCTCATACTTAATAGAATCATCATGGAAGTAATGTTCAAAGATATGCATATATTTATTTCTTATGAAGTCAAGTGATAGGAAAAGATCATAAATCAAGAACAGAGAAAACAACAAAGTTCTGACCCAAATCCAGAGGTCAAATCCCGAGAATAAGTTTTGGTTGTGATTGATGTTTGTCTGGCTTTTTTTTTTCTTTTCTTTTCTTTCCATTTTTGGACAATTTCTTACATGTATATACTTAGTTTGGGGAATTTTCAGCTCCTTTACACACTCTCATTTGCCTTTCTGCTGATGAGGCTCTAGTCCTTCCCAACATATTCTCTTTTATTTTGATTCCTTTTTTTCTTTGAGTTTACATATGATTGTCTTTCATGAGTAGGTTATTTGCTGGAACAGAAGCACGGTACTACTGAGACCAGAATTGAAGGAAATGACACAGTCTCTCAGAATGCCTGTAAACTGACTACAGTCCTTAATGGAATCAAGTGAGGCCCTCTGCCACGGATGATGGGATAGTAACAGATCGTGTATAGGTAACTACAGCTGTGATGAGTTTATGATTACAATTGCAATATGTTGTCAAGAAGACAGTGTTTGAAAAACCCTCTTGAACCTCTGGCTCCTACATTCTTTCTGTGACTTGAAAGAGCTGCTATAAATGTTTTGTTTAGGCCCAGACTCTTTACATTCATCTATTCTCCATCCTTTGACCATTTGTGAGTCTCTGTGTTTAACCTATGCCCACAGCACAATAAGCCTTCTGCTAAAAAGGAAAGTTAAGAAGAGCACTGACCTGGTTAGTGGTTATTTTTTAAGTGTATAGGTGTTTTGCCTATATTACATGCATGCCTGGTGCCTGGACAGACCAGAGGATGGGAGATGCCCTGGGTTTGAGTTATAACCAATTGGGAGCCTCTAGGTTGGTGTTGTGAATCAAATCCAGGTTCTCTAGAAGGGCAGTCCATGTTTTTAACTTGTAAATCATCTCTCCAACTCTGATCATTTGCTTTTATAGCAATGATCCCATAGAATAGATCTTAGTCACAAAACAAGTATTCCATGCAATGATTGAAATAAAGAATGATTTCATTCATAAATAAGTATTTAAGGAAAAATAATCAGATACATTTAAATGTATGATTTTCCTCCATTTTTAAGATTATGCGCTAAATTTAGTGACTTGAAATGTAATGTTTTCTTTTCTCAGGGAAAGATACTTTTATGTGTTACACATTTTTTAGAGGCTTATTTTTGACTGATCTCAGACATAGAAAGAGAAGGAGAATGGAGAACAGCCTATATCTCTTGGCAATCTGTTCCTGGCATTTTTCATTGGCATCCTTCACTTTCTTGCCTGAGATTTAGAACATTCTTTAGCCTCCTCTATATTTCTTAGTGCTTTTTCTTCAGAGCAATATGCCAACATTTGTGCTGCAGGACACTTGAAGTAACAAGACACTGAATACTTGTTACTTTGGTCTGTGCTTTTTACGTTTTTTTGTTTAAGGCCTTTCTAAAAAAACTCTGGTGGACATCATCTTCCAGTTTTGCTTTTGCATGTGTATGTGTGTTCTTAATGGGCAACTTTTATGTTAAATTCAGAAAAATTATATGGTACATATTTTTGAGTTGGTGATTTGAAATCTTTGTTTAAAAAAAAAACTGGCCATTTTCATTTAAGTTTTTTTTTTTTTTTTCCTTTGTGGCCGGAGAGATGATTCAGGGGTTAAGAGAACTTATTACTTTTGCACAAGACACAGCTTCAGTTTTCAAAATCCACACATTGGCTCATAACCGTCTGTAACTCCAGTTCTAGAAGATCTGATGCCCTCTTCTAACCTCTCTGGGCACCAGGCCCACACGGGGTTCACATATATAAATGTTGGCAAAATACTCACATACATAAAAAAGTAAATTTTTTAGAAAGTATTTTCTAAATGTTACAGTTATTTACAAAGCAGACTAGCAACTTTTTTTTCTACATTGAAAAGCACTGAGCTATTCAGAATGAGAAACTACAAAAGGGCTCTTATTTGATTAAACAAAACCACTAGATGAGACCTTGAGAGGAAAGACAAAAACAGTGAGTTGGAGAAATGTTATTTCAGCTATGTGCATTGTTGAGAATCCCACAGAATCTAAACACATCAGAGGAATTCACCTCTGTATTTCCATCGTAGAAGGGTAAAGATGAGGACCACTCATGAAAACAAAATTGGGAAGATGGACTTCTTCCAATGAAGACAGATTCTTTGGAATCAATGGATGCTCCAATTGTACCACAGAGTAACTATATTCCGAAACTCTATGCTACGATGCCTTTTGAAGTTTCTAAAGAAGAAGCATAGTGCTGAAAGATTTTAGGACTGTAAGTAAGAAAATAGCACCACCCTGGGAAAATTTAACATGTCAAAAACAGAGCAAATATCATAGATGATATCTATGGTATAATGTGCTTGACAACACCAGATAAATGTTTACTGGATTCTAAGAAGAAATAGTTTTTAACTGCAAATTCTGTTATTAGCTCAAATGCAGACCTTGTACATATATAGAAATCTATGCTTTGTCCTTGTGGACAGAAGGGACAGATGTTTGCTTTTACTTCACTTTGCTTTCTGTACTTAGTCTAAATGATTCTCTCTGCTCCCCCTTAAAACACATCAGGTACATCTCATATGTAGGTTTTCTTAATTAGTATTCTTACCACTCATACATTGGACCTTATCTAATCCAAATAATAAGGGCAGGGTAGAATTATGTAATGAAAACAATGTATCTGTGAAGATGTGAAAACTTTATATACAAAACCTTATAATAGCAAAATCCATTCTAAAAAGTCCCCATAGTTTCCTGTGATGGATCATCAGATTTTATAAGCCTTTCTAAACCTATGCCTTTAATTGTTTCATGGGACTGCCATTAGGAACTCTCACAAAGATGGTGAGTTAATGCAAAAGAATTATATTCTTTTGTAGTTCAGAAGATCAAAAGTCTGAAAATAAAGGCTTAAACAGAGATATACATTCTGAGGCAGGGGAGACATGGTTAATGGTATTGTGCTGGTTACTTTTCTGTTGCTGTCATAAGAATATTATGACCGAAACAACTTATGTGGGAAAAAAATGAGTTTGTTGTGGCCTATGGTTTCACAGACACAGAATGTATAGTTCAGGAAAGGAATAGCATGGTAGTAGGAACAGAAAGATGGCTGAATACATTTTTTCATATACATATGGACACTGGAGAAGGAGAGCAGGAAGGGAGGAAAGGCTATAAACCCTTCAAACCTGCCTCAAACGATGTATGCGCTTCCTCTAGCGAGGTTTCATCTTGTAATTTTCCCCTATTCTCCTTATACCGTACCACCCACTGGGGACCAAATATTGAAAAACTGGAACCTATGGAAAACATTTCATAGTCAACGTACCACAGCTTTCTTGTCTCTTCTAACATCTGATGATGTCAGGTGTCACTTGGCCAATTACTGCTTATCTACATCTCCATGTGGCTTCTTGCCATTTATGTGTCTTAGGAAGACATATCACTAGATTTAAGGCATCAAGATCTTTTAGGATGATCTCAACTTGAGAGCCTTAGCTCAACTACATTCACAAGATCATGCCTTATTATCAAACAAGTTTGTTCATAGGTTCAGAGGTTATGGTGGAAGGCACTGGTCTTATGATCCTTTCTACTGTTACCTCACCTGTCATTTACCATTACAAATCCCCTCAAGTCTTTTAGTTAGATCTGTAATAATGTCATAACACTGTATTTTATTTTAAAGGAAAAAAAAACAGATTTCTTAACATTTCATGATGGGAACCATTGCAATAAATTTGCTTGATTATTGTACCATCCCTTTGTTTAACTGGAAGGTTTTTTATATTTCCATTCAAATATTTTCAGGTGAAAATTATTTGATGCTTTATGGAGAAATCAAGACTCTTTCTTGAATAAGAGGATGCCTATGACTCCCACAATGAAGCAAATGCCTTATGACACCTCTGTGGAAAGAAAGCAGAATGTGGTTTATTCAGAATTTTCTTTTTTTTTTCAATTAGTCTATTGTAAACTATGAGATTATTACTTTGAAATGTTTATGGGATCCCCCAAAGAACTCTTTCTTCTGAGATTGTATATATAGTGGATCTCAAGCTTGCTTCCCCACCTCTACAGCAGCATTTTCCTTCATCTCTGCTTAATGGGCATAGTATTAAACTGATTACTAATGACTAATCATTATACACACAGATTTGTACATCTTTCAATCATCACTGGATAAGTTTCTTTTTGTGCAGACAGCAATTAACACAGAGAGCCACAACTAGTGAAGGCTCACAGAATAAAGGATTTCAAAATACCCAGCCCTAAATGAGTTATCCATAACCTACCACTTTCTCCCAAAACTTGGGGATCATTGTGAAAGAAGGGACAGAAATATTGTAAAATCTGGACTTAGTGAATGACTAGAAGGAAACATATTTTTGAGACAACTCATGTCAGTATTATGAACTCACAGTAATTTTGACAGCATGCACAAAAACTGACTAAGCTAAAACTGGAAAATATCCCAACAAAGAGAGAAGTAGACACAAAGTACCACCACTTGCTGGGGAGATATTGGCACTGTACCTGTTGGAAGAGAGAAAAGAAGAAAGGGAGAAGAAGGGGAGGGAGAAGGGAGGACAAGGAAGAAGGAAAGGAGGAAGGAGAATAAGGGAGAGGGAGGGAGATGGAATAAAAAGAGTGGGAGAGAGAGAGGGAAAAGGAGAGGGAAACAGTGAGGGTGTGTTTTTTCTTTAGGGTGTGAACTTTAATAGGTCAACAATATTCCCATAGATGGCCACACATGTATAAACAGCACAGAGTAGACTTGATGGGGAGGGAAGGAGGGAAGGAAGGAGAAAGAAGAGAGAAAGAAAACAGGATTTTATTTATGAGGAAGAGGGGATGGTTCTTGGAGGAGTTAGTCCAGAGGCATGAATATGACCAAAATACACTGCACAAAAATGTGGAAGAACTAATAATAAAAGTGAGAAAAATAATATTTAATCTTATTTTTATTATTTTATATATATATATATATATATATATATATATATATATATATAAAATTATATGTATATATAATCACTTATATAATGACAGTCTAATATTATACTATAACTTATATTTGACTAAGGTCATTATACCTTATATTATCGCACCTTATTCTTGAATCCTTTCAGAGTTTTTTTTTTTGGGGGGGGGTTAGTTTTTTTCAAGACAAGGTTTCTCTGTATCGCCCTGGCTGTTCTGGAATTCACTCTGTAAACCAGGCTGGCCTCGAGCTTAGAAATTCGCCTGCCTCTGCCTCCCAAGTGCTGGGATTAAAGGTGTGCACCACCACACCTGGCTCCCCTTCCAACGTTTTAAAAGGACTGAAACTTGACTGAGTCTATTTGTCCCAAATTGGTACAAATAACAAACAAACAAACTAAACAATTATGATGGATATTCATTTCATAAACTTTCTTTCAACCTTGTTTTTCTGTTTCTGGCAATTATTTCAACATTCCTATATGTATGTATTACTTCATGGGCAAGAAACATGAAAGTATATATATCTTAAGATTACAAGCATGTAGTGCCTTAGATTTAAAGTTGATAACATGAGGATTCCAAGGCAAGTAAGGTTGTTGTTATACTGTTCTATTAATGGCAGGATAACATTCTTAAGTCTTAATCTTCCTTAAGGTATATTATTAACTTTGGCAGAAAGATCAACCAAAAGTTCTGGTCTCTTTGGATTTAAGAAATATTTTCATAACAAACAATCTGTTCATTGACATGTTACTTACTGTAATCTGATTAGAGTTTACTCACAGGAACAGAAATTACTCAAGGAAATCTATGTTACTAAAGCTCACTGTAGCATGGGTGACTGCTCAAAAAACTTGGAAATCTAGAGTATACTAGTACTACTTCCAGGCAGTTGAACTGCTTGGGAATTGTCCTTTTCATTTGGTTAAGTTGGTCTGAGCCTCTCAGACAACTGGACTGGTGTTTGCTTCCAATGTGTACTTTGCCTGATCTACCTTTTCCTGGCAGCTCGGCTGGTCTCTGAGTGTCTCTCAGAAGTCATTGTTTATGTATTCTTGGGAAGAGAGAAGACTAGTAAATCTAGCCAATTTCTGGAACTTCCTGAGGCCATGGAGTTTACTTTCTGCAGTTTAAGAACGTCCCTGCAGGGTAGAATGTTTCACCTTCTCTTAAAATAGTACTTCTCAACCTGCAGGTCTCAACTTCTTTGAGTGGCTGGAAAACTCTTTCACAGGGTTTGCATATAGGAGATTTACATTACAATTCCTAAAAGTAGCAAAATAATATTTATGAAATAGCAAAGAAAATAATATTATAATTCAGGTCATCACAAATGAGGAACTGCATTAAAGGGTTGCAGAATTAGGAAGATTGAGAACCACTTCCTTAGACCATCTTGTTTTACCTCCCGTTTAATATCCTATGGTTTAAGGACTTTCCCTTCAAGATGAAAGGTTTTAATTACAGAGGAGGATGCTATACAACATGTGTTATTAAAGAAATAATGAGAACCTCTGTTAGGCTTCATTTATTGTGTTTGTTGCTCATGAGAAAGACAAACAGCATCAGATAAAAGAGAAAGGACCAGGAATGTAGTCTAGGCTGGATGAGGCTGTTTTTTTCCTCTCCTTCATGTTACTCTTTTCCTAATGTGTTACTAATTGTAGGCTAGATAGCAGCCTGGTCTACAGGGATATACTGTGGCTAGAGATTTCACTCTAGCTGTTCTGGAACTGATATGAAATATGCAAACATGTTGGTCGGCCCCTTCATATTATCAGAGCAACTCCCACCTTCTGAGCATGACTAATACAGCCTACAAAAGGCTCTTAGAGAAGAATGGTAGCTGGCCCAGAGGAAACCACAGATTTCCTGAGAAGCCTAACATTGTTAGCAATGAGATGAAATGGAAAAAGTTAGCTCTTGGATTTCAAAGCCAAGGCTCTCTGCCCTGAGGAAAGCTTCTTTACTCTGCTGCTAAACACACAAGGGAACAAACTGGGATTATGGATTTAGGCCTCCTCCTGGACTACAGACATGAAAGAAAGACAACAATTTAAATCACTCCTTCTGGAAAGAGATTTCATAATCCTAAAATATGGGAAATACAAACTATATTGATATATTGTTGTTGTTGGAGAAATTAAGAAATCTTGGTGGGAGATGTAAGATGTTTCAATAAAAAATATTTGCTGCAAAACGTTTTTAAAGTGAAACAACTTACGCATGGTGTGGTGGTGCATGCCTTTAATCCCAGCACTCGGGAGGCAGAGGTAGGCAGATTTCTGAGTTCGAGACCAGCCTGGTCTACAGAGTGAGTTCCAGGACAGCCAGGGATACACAGAGAAACCCTGTCTCAAAAAAAAAAACCAAAACAAAAGAAAAGAAAACAAAACAACACAACAACAACAAAAACACAACTTTATGGATTGAAAGACCAGACTATATACAATCAAGGGACTATACACTCAGGTAAAGTCTCCATCAAAAAGGACAAGTACAAGCAGTAGAATTGAAAAAGAAATGCTTTAACATACGAGTACAGTGTTATCACCTAGATAAACGTAGTCCAAAAGGAGAATATTAAATAGTGAGTATGGATATTTAAATATTCAGTATCAGAGGACAAATTATCAAGAAATTATCTTCATTGACATAAAGACAAGGTGTAATAAAGCAGACGAGAACAGCTCGTTCATTTCCATTTTAATGGAGAACACTGTGATAAGGCAGAGTATTTACTGAGAAATGAGAAGCATTTTTATGTTAAGTGAAGGCAGTGAAGCAGTATTTTATGTATTGAAAAAAAAGACCTTTGTATATAAAATTAAATATATAGTAAAATGTCACATAGTCATACCTTCACACATGAATGGCTATGCAATTTAGCACAAAAAATTCTTCAGTGGCACGGAATTAGTAGTAGAGAAAACATACAGGAAGGAATAAAAAGAAGTAAGTAAAAAAAGGTAATTAGCAAAATGTATTGTTCCCTAAATAGGGCTAAACTTTCCCAGCATATGGTAACATAAAGCTAAAATACAAGTGAATTGGGTTGAGAGCAAAGAACACTAAATTCCTTTTTTGCTTGAAAATAGGGCAAAGTTGTTATAAGACTAAAATATATATAATGTATCTAAAGTCATGATTTCAGTGCAAGAAAGGCAAAATTGCCCTAGCCAAGAGACAATAGATAAGAGAAAAAAATAACAAAAATATGATAATTTAAATCAATACTATTGTCTAAAATAGATTTTTAATATAAAATCACATTGTTCAAGCTAAAATATACTAATTATTAAACAAATTAGATGAAAAGCTCATGCAGGTGAACAAAAACTGTAAATCATTTTTTAAAATGTATAGTTATTACAATCATAGATAAATTAAATATGTTTTAAAATTGCATAAGAAAAATTTTAACTAGATTTTTTAAATATTCTAAAACTGACAAGAGTATACAATTAGTCAATCCTATAGAAGATCTGACTTATATAATATGCTTGTCTTAATATAGAGTGCTTCACATTTAACAAAGGCACAGTAAACATTCAATTGCACCATAAAAGAAAACATCAGATTTGTATTAGGTCACAAAAGTAGCATTGATATATTAAAAGACTCTTCATCATGCAAACTATAACACAAAAGATAATGCTAAAAATTTAAAAACCAATAACAAATAAAGCAGGCTACTTACTACATGCCTGAGGGTAACCAAGGCAGTTCCAATATAAATTAAAAACAACACTCAAGCTGAATGATAATGAAGCCACCACACATGACAATTTCTGTGAAAAACCAAAAAACAATACTTAGAGGAAAAGTGAACTTAGAATGTGCAGAAAGGAAAGAATTGAAAACAAGTCTGTTAATATTTAACACACATAACAAAACACGCTACAGGAAAAAAAAAGCAATAACAACAGGAAAAGGCAAAGACAAAAAATAGTGAAGAGCAGCGAAAAACAATAGAGACGAATGATAAAGCTAATGCTTACACAGATCTCCTACAAAGAAATCCTAAGTGCAATTAAGTTGCACTAAAAACAAATAGAAAACTTTTAAGCAAAAAATTAAAATAATACAAATCAAACTCCAATATTAAATTAACATAATTAAAATAATTATGTATCAATACAAATTTGATAAATCAGATGGGATTATACGCTTTCGGTGACATAAACTGTCTTAATCTTTTACCAAAGTAAAACTTTATCTTGTAAATATGGCTCAGTTGGTAGGGTGCTTGCATCAAGTTCACACAAAGCTCTGGTTTCCTTCTGAGAACTGCAGACAGTACAGAGAGAGTGACTTAGTGCTGAGAGAGCAGAGACCCGAGAATCAGAAGTTCAAGGTCATCCTCAACTCCATAGCAAATTTGAGGCCATCCCACAGTTCCTGACACGAGTCTACTTCTCACTACTCCATGTTTTAGCTGTTGTCACAGGGCTCCTGAGCTATGATCTCTCCAGATCATTCAGAAATCTGAAGGTCATTTCTTCTGGTTTTAACGATTAATGATGTTAAGCATCATCTTAGAGAGGGAGAGAGGCACACACACAGAGAGACAGAGATAGAGAAAGAAAAGAAAGGTTGTATCTTTGTACTAAATGGAAAAGGTGCTTGCCCTATACTATCTGAGGCATGGAAGATTAAAAGTAATTTTCACTCACTCTCACATCCTGGACTAGAAGGGAAAGGAATTTCTTTAAATCAAGGTAGTACAGGTGTATGCCAGACAGAAGATAAAAAATTGTGAAAAATGTGTGACTACCCCTTTGTTTGGATGGCTTTTTATCTCCACATATAATTTATAATGCATTCATATTGCACAAAAATCTCCTCTGCCTGTGACAGCCCTATGCAGTGGAATAGGATTTAAATCACATGCACATCAACTCTAAGAGAAATGAGTGCTACACCTGGCTTGGGTCTAAACAACTCAGCTAGTGCTCAGAATCTGTTGACATTTTGATTTGATAATATGCCAGCTATAGAATAGATTAAACCTTTTATATGATCATGAGGGAGCTAATTAGTAAGTAAAAGTGAAATACATAAGCAAGTGTATATCACAGCAAGGGTGGAAGGACCAGAACTTTCATTTGAACAATCATGAACTGCTTTATAATGGTTCTTCCCCACTTTCAATTCAAAGTTCCTCTGCTGGCGTCCAAAGCTCCATGCCAGGGTGTCTTAGACTAACGGGCCACTTGAAAAGTTTCCCCTAAAAATGTAAGTTATTTGGGGGCTATATTTAGGTATGGCTCCTATAGACTCATGTTTGAACAAACGTGTGGGGGCCACAGAGTGGACTGTGATGGTTTGTATGCGTTCTGCCCAGGGAGTGGCACTATTGAGGGAGTGACCCTGTTGGAGTAGGTGTGGCCTTGTTAGATTAGGTGTGTCACTGTAGGTGTGGGCTTTAAGACCCTCATCCTAGCTGCCTGGAAGTCAGTACTCTCCTAGCAGCCTTCAGATGAAGATGTAGAACTCTAAGCTCCTCCTGTACCACGCCTGCCTGGATGTTGCCATATTCCTGCCTTGATGATACTGGCCTGAATCTCTGAACCTGTTAGCCAGCCCCAATTAAATGTTGTCCTTTATAAGATCTGCTTTGGTCATGTTTCACAGCAGTAAAACCCTATTGTGTAAATGTATTCAGGTTTGTAAGAAATAAGTACAGGGTGGGCTCTTTGTCCTGGTGGGCCTACTGCACAAAGTAGACCCATGTTTCTCTTTTAGAAGCTCTCTGTCGGTGAACAAAATATTCATTTGAAATTTCCATCTAGTGAAACACATGATTAGATCTAACTTCACAGTCTACAGATTGAGAACTGTTTCTGTGGGAATGTCTAGCAGGAGCATTTTTCATATGCTCTTAGGATTTTATTACAGGGCCACTTCATGTCAGGGCTGTCTGACATGCCACAGATTGAAATTATGCTTCCACAGGATAACAGTCAGTGGAGAAATCAGCATGATTAGATGTGCGTTGCTGAAAGCTCACAGTTCTTTGTGGCCTATCTATATCTCTTTAAAGTTGAAGGGACAATACCCCAACAATTTGTAACCTTAATAAAGAGCACCGTGGTCTTGTGGCCACCAGTCTAGCTTAACTAGGTTCTTTCCTACTTGGTTTTATTTCAACTCTTCATATTTGAACCAACTTAGATATAAGAATTATGGGTATAAGTCAAATGCATAGTGACTTACATTGGATTCTTCTTACTTATGGACTTCTAGGCAATAAATAAATAAATAGATGTAACTCAGTGCTGGAGTGTTTGCATAGTGTTTGCATATGAAGCTCATAGTTTAACCCCTAAGGTCAGAAAAAAGTAACTTTAGAAGATATTCTAAAAATCTCCTGAACAATTAAAATTAAGATATTCTAAAATTCCTCTGACTTTCCCATTACCAGAACATTGTTCAAAACCTATGTAAACAGAAACTCTTTTGTGCACTCATGTGAAGACATATTTAGAGAATAAGCAGGTGGTTTGTTTACATATTATAAATTTACATTAGCATTCATATCTTTAAGAGATTTGGGTTGTTTCTTTCCATTAACAAGGTAATTCTCATATCTCAACTTTGTTTACAGTAGATCAACAGTGAGCACAGACTTCTGTCAGCTAGTTGAATAAACAATTGAAACAAGATCCAGTTGCTCAGCCCCACACACCAAGGCTGGAATCTCAGCCACATTCACCTACATTGAGAAATTAAGACTGACTCTCCGTTTTTGACTATTTTAGGACTCTTAATACACAGGAATGTCTAGATTTTTAATCTATGAAAATGAACAAAGTCTTGCAATTGTTTTGGCCATATAACTTAACTTTCTATGACATCTTTGGATCTGAGTTTTGAGTAATTATGGGATGACACTTGCCTTTTTGGACAAATAGATTCTAGAGACTGGGCTTCCTATGATAAGGAGTTAAAAGAGGAATGACATCAGCAAGAGAGGAGATCCTGGATAGATGTGACATATTCCATTGTATACATGTATATAATTTTCAAAGAATAAGTAAAATTAAATTTTAAAAAGAGGAATGATAAGTAATCCAAACAGTAATAGCAGTATAGGTAAAATTAAAGAAAAGAGATATTCTGATTACTCTCTTATCTGAAATTACAAAAGCTTTCCATTGGCTCTTGCTGTTCCAACCCTCACCCTGCAACAAATACTTTGGCATTCCTTCTAACTGATATGGTATTAATATTCATGCAACTTATGTTAATAAAATTTTAGTAGACAACAGAATCAAAACATTTTTATTTTGGCTTTATTAATATTACTTTATAATTTCTAAGGTTTCTTAGCTTGCTTTTGACTTCTTTTAGAGTTTAATCTATTTTTAGAGGAGAAATCAGAGTTTTGATCTATGATTTTTGTTGTGTTGCCCTTTGCCCTGAAAGCCATCACCTTAACCTTGAAACTATTCATGCTTCTCACAGACTTCCAAGATAGTCCCAATGACTTTTCTGGAAAACTCTTAAAACCTCACTCTGAATGACAGTGTAATTTAATGATGTGAGCTCAATATGCTATGCACAACATTTTCTTCCATCACTAACAATATTTTTATTGTTCTCTGACTTAAACCAATCCATCTCTACCCCTAAGTTACCACCTTCTAACTGTCTCTTCCTATCATTATAAATGATGTCTACAACCCTAATTTTTGGTAATATGTTTTTAATTAGACTCAGCTCTTGTTACAAGAAAAATAAAACAATTCTTGCTAATCTAAACAAAAAAATGTTTATTACTGACTGAATATCAGATAAATATGAAAAACTAGAAAATCAACTCTACAACCCAACATTAGTTGAAAGGATACAGAGCAAATGTTGAACCACAAGGGTGACCTTATATGTTAGATGGACTATCTCTCATTTTGTTCTCTTCCAGATGACTCTTTTTGTTTTTTGTTTTTTTTAAGCACTAAGGAAAAGGCAATATATTTATGATATTCAATCTCTCTCTCCTCTCTCTCTCTCTCTCTCTCTCTCTCTCTCTCTCTCTCTCTCTCTCTCTCTCCCTCCCTCCCTCCCTTCCTTCCTCTCTCCCTCCTTCCCTCTTTCCTCCCTCCTTCTGATTCTTCTTTTATAAAGATTTGAAGGACCATGCTTTCCAGTGGGAGTCATACAAGTCTTTCTGTGAACATAAAACAGTGAATTAAATGAAGAGAAATCACTGCAGCCTTCCCTCTGCATTTGGCAGTTTACTGTACTTAAGTATCTCTAGAATAAAACGCATCCCCCCTTCACTTCTCCCTGCCTTATAGGACATTNCTGATTCTTCTTTTATAAAGATTTGAAGGACCATGCTTTCCAGTGGGAGTCATACAAGTCTTTCTGTGAACATAAAACAGTGAATTAAATGAAGAGAAATCACTGCAGCCTTCCCTCTGCATTTGGCAGTTTACTGTACTTAAGTATCTCTAGAATAAAACGCATCCCCCCTTCACTTCTCCCTGCCTTATAGGACATTTGTTTACATCTAATTTCCTTAAGATTCATTTTGATAGTTAAACCTGACACAAAGAACTGAATGAAGCCAAGAAGGTGAGTTGATTTATTGAAGAAAAAGTAAATGACTGATAGACAGCAGAAGAATGGGAAAAATTTATTATATTTTATGTCTTTTTCTTTGGAGATGCTTAGAAAGAGATGAGACAGATAAAGAAAACCAGAGGAGACAGAGGAGCTATATAAACAGAGAAAAACTAAGAAGACGTGTACTGTGATTTTTTTAAAAGCCTTTATGATAAGATTCTCTAGAAGCCTTTATGATAAGACCCTCTAGAACAGTCATAAAGAAGTTTTTAAATCATGATTTTTAGTTTTATATATATATATATATATATATATATATATATATATTAGTTATATTTTTGTAAGATCGCTATAGGAATAGTTAAATTAAAGCTAAAAGCTAAATTATTTGATTAATTTAATTACCATAGCTACTTAGTTACTCTTATGTTAATTTGTACATCTGAAGTTTTACTCTTTCATCAGAAGGCATACCTTCTTACAGACAGTCCCACATAACTTCCTAGTTTTAATGCTCCTCTCACATGATAACATTACTCTTGGTAGACCATAGATATTATATTACTGATACAATATATTTTATTTGCCCTTGTGTTTTGCCCCACCTGTTTTTTAAATCTCTCTATGAACAAGTGTGAACATTTTATTGAACCTCTTACCTGGTTACTAATAAGTACTTGAACTTTCAGAGGACTTGAAATGTGCACATCTGCACTAAA
The DNA here is from genome assembly GCA_902729485.2 of Mus minutoides. Classification (NCBI taxonomy): domain Eukaryota; kingdom Metazoa; phylum Chordata; class Mammalia; order Rodentia; family Muridae; genus Mus; species Mus minutoides. Next base: position 23,418 of record LR750184.1, on the reverse strand, counting down.
CTCTTTTGAGTCTCACCTCTTCGTCTACACTGTATCCTGATTACTGTTTTATTCTGTTGATTATGAGAGTTTCATGGATTCCCTTACATCTTAAGTGGGAATACCCTGTTGTGGTGGCTTTTTCATTAATGCTTGATTAGGTTTTGCTCTGTCAGTTATCCAAGCAAAGTTTGTTTCTGTTGTCTTTCTTTTTTTCATGATTGTCCTGGCCCTCCTTCGCAGTGACCCTATTCATGTCACATAGATCCTCTGCCATGCCCCCATTATTCATGTTACATAGATCCTCTGCCATGCCCCCCCCGTTATCTTACCTTATTCCAACACCTAATGCTCTCCTATCTAGTGTCTTAGTCTAATACTACTATCATATCTCTTCTTTACACACATACACCTATTAGAGGTTATAATCTGTATACTAGGAAGAACATGCAATTTTTATTTTTCTGAGTCAGAGCCCCTCAATAAAATACTTCCTAATTCATCCACTTTCTTGAAAATTTCATGTTTTAATTTTCATTTTTAATGTTTTATTAAAAAGAGGATGTGGATGGAATCATTGTTTGAAGAGGGAAAATGTTTGAAATCCTCTAGTTCTTTTAGGCTTCAGTTCACCAGTGATGAAAGATCAATAATCATGGATTTTTTTCAAGCCAGAACTTTCACTGTACTTTGAACGCGAAAGTACTATAGACATTCAGGCATACCAGCATCAGTCAACATCCATGAATTCACAGCTAATAGATAAACTTGAAGTTTCTTACACTAGCTTTATTGTAATTTTTATGTTGTGTTATGTTATGTCTTTATAAGTAGGTTAGCCTCATTAGTAGACTACATTAGCCCTCTTTACCAAGGATCACTTAAAATGTCTTGAACATATTAATTCATTTATATGTCCTCCTCATCCATAATAGAAGATGGACTCATGAAAGATAAATAATCTTTTATTTAGTTGTGATTCTAACATCACTAATAATATGTGGTATACAGAACATGGTCAAGAATTATCCTTATTATATACCAAGCATGTTTTGTTGAAAATTTTACAGACAACCGTTCATTTTCCATTCCACATCATCAGGTGGGTCTTATCACTACATCTTGACCTTAGTCTTGAAATCTGAAATAGCATGCCTCACACAGTCCACAAAATGCCCTCTTCATGTCCAAACCAGCATTTTCTCACAGTATTCAACCATCTGGTGCTATTGCGACAACTAACCAGTAGCCATTGTCTGTTCTTTCAAATTATTATCCTCTGCTTTCCGACATGGCTGCTATAGAGTCTCCTTATACCCTCCCCCACAATATCATCTCAGATTTACAGCTGCTTGATTTTAGACTTTCTTCAAATTTTAGTGTCAGTTCAAGTCTTCTTTCTTTCTGTTCAAGTGTTCGATTCTTACTTCTTCAAGTTTCATCTGTGAGAGATCCAAGAAAATTCTGAGGATGCCTGAAATCTTTAATTTCCAGCTCATTAGTTAATAATGCATCAATGACAGAGCTAACTTTTTCCAAACCTCTGTGCTTTCCTGAAACTTGATGTGGTATATTCTAAACTCCATGCCTTATTCTTTCCTCTGTGGTAGTTTCTGACAGCCCCCTTTCCTCAGATGTTCCAAGACCAGTTCCTGGCATTTCTGTACTTACACAATTATCTAAACTACAAATTTGGATCATCCTCTTTCCTTTTATTTTCTACTACTACTATTTCTATCCTTACTAAAGTTCTTGCTGAGTACAGTAATTAATACCAAATTATTGTCAAACGTGATCCCTTGGGTAGTCCTGAAAATTACCACTTCTATTCAGCCCACACCGAATTCTCTGTTTACTGTTGGTTATGTTTATTCCTCTTCCTTTTTTTTGTCACACAGAATGACCTTAATGTGCCTAAATAACTTAGGATAGCCTTGAACTCAAGATCTTCCTGCCTTAGCCTCTCAGGTTTGAGAATTACAAGTTTGCACAGATTTTATGGTGTATCTTATTCTCCTGGTTTGCATATGAGACATTTTCATATTAAAGGATTTGTTACTACTTTTTGGGATTTGAGAAGATGTTTCGATTATGAGGGCTTTAGACTAATGAATGGACTAAACCCTTGATGGGATCACAATATGATGGCATTTTCAGGAAGCATAGGAAACTAGACAGTGGGAACTAGTTGGGGATATGCATGGTCCCCAGCCTTTTCCAGGCTGTCTCTGCCATGTCGTCATAAGGCAAACAATCTTATTCTGCCTCACCCCCTTGCCACCCTGAAGTTCTGCTTTATCACAAGCAATGCCGAGAAGACTTGCCAATCATAGCCTGGGACCTCTGACACACTAACCTGAATTAATATTTTCTCCCTATAAATTGTTTTCCTCGGGTTTTTGCCAATCATGTCAAAAACGAGTTAATGCAAACATCCACTGTCTTGTATTACCCATCAACCTACCCTTCTTGGGCCTTAACCTCTTCTATCCTTTCTGCCATCTGTATCCCTCTCTATGGCTTTGTTAATATTACATCTCTCACTCAAAGTAACTTGTTGGTCTTACTTCATCTGCTACCTAATGTATACAATATAAAACTATCTTACAACTGTGGTCTTATAAATTTGTTATTTACTGCATTTTGCTGTTTTTGTTTAAGTTAACACCTTAGATCTGAATCCTGGCATAACATTACATTCATAACTCTGTTCTTTTCCATGAGATGTTGTGAGAGCATAAGAAAGTAAAGAAAATATTCTCAAGGTTTCAACACAGTTAAATTTTCATAACTATGTTTGCATAGAAGTCACAAACAACAATTTTTTCAGAAATTATAGTACAATAACTCTTAGAGGAGGCTAATAGTTTCTAAAGAAGTATTGAATTCTAGGCCCAGTAAACCTGATGTGGAGCCTTGAGATTGATAAGATGCTTTACTTGCCTCCATCTGAAATAATGTTTGAGGAAATGGGTATTGTATATATGAAATTTTGATGTATAAGCTGGTACTAGTTTTATTAAAGTAAATATAAGAAGAATTATATATAATATTTATTCCTAAAAAAACACAGACATATGTCCATCAATTTTCAAGAAAGTTTTAACAGTTCTCAAATTCAGTGAAAAATCCACCTTAAAGATGAAGATATCTTGCAGAGATAATATATACAATTGAACTTTACGTGTTATGAATACTAAGTAAACCAACTTGGAAAATAGTTTAATAATTTTATATTAATATAGATAACTTGTCTTAGATTCATCAGAGAATGAATTTTAAATAAAAGATGCTGAGAATATGGAAAAAGTTGGATTTTTGATAAAGGTGAGATGAAATGAAAGTAGAGACTGTAACATAGACACTAGAAGGGAAATGATGGCAATGACCACATAGACACTGGAAGGGAAATGATGGCAATGACCACATAGACACTGGAAGGGAAATTATGGATGGCAATGACATTCCCTCAGCAGAACTTTCGCCTCTGTCTAGCTACTATGAAGAATCGTTGGTTTTATCTGTAGGCACAGAAACTTCTTATAGTGGTGGAAAACCTTCATGTTGCAACTGTCATCAGATGTCTGATTTCTCTTTAGGGACAGGTTAAAGCTACCGTTTCCTTCATATTCATAATATCACTTTGAACCCAGTTTTTGTTTGCTTCTACACAATACCAGTATCACTCCCCCTCTGAGATCGATGCATCCTACAGAAGGGGAAGGGGAAAAATTGTAGGAGACAGAGAGGATGGAGGACACCAGGAGGACACAGCCTCCTGAATCAGCTAAGCAAAGTGCCAGGCATTGGTTAATGGAGTGCAGGTTCAACATTTTCTAAAAGTTTTGTTGTTTGATTTTTACCACGGCTGTCTCATGTTAATTACAGAGAACAAGGTAATATGAATTCAATAAAACCTTCCTGAAGATGCCATTCTCATTAAATCTATGCTCAATTTTAATGATGAGGGTATTTTTACCTTCTGGTAAGCAAAACTATTCTACCAAAGACTGTGTCTACATATTTGAGAGAGAATCAATCACCCAATATCTTTCTCTGTTTTGTAGGATTTGAGTCATTTTTGTTTTTCATATTTAATACAATTGGCTTATAGTCTACATTTGAAACTTTCAAGAACCAGAAAGGTACTTTTAAAACCATATAAGCTTCTAAATAAACTATTTCTCTATCCTTTGAGCATGATTATAAAAGTTATATGGATGATTTGCTTCAGAAATCTACAATAATTCCAAAGAATAATAGCCCAATAATAATATCCATGCTCCCTTTTACTGAAAAGTTTGAAATTTAACAGGTAGCATTGATGTAAAAGTCACACAGGGAGTTAATTCATAGACTCTTTCTGTCACAGTATTTATAAGGATTGGGGGGGGGGGATCAACCTGAAACAAACACATAATTTTTGAGAAAACATTAACTAGACAAGAAACTGAAAAATAGTTCATGGACCAAGTTAAATATATGGCCTTCCTTCTCTGAAGACATTATCTCTACTTGTTTCTGGTGTCTTAGGACTTTATCTTAAAACTGCCATTTCAGAAACAAACAATCCTGGCACAATCTTCCCTGGACCCAAAAGTGCTCACAGTCTTCTACCTGCAGCCACAGCATGAGATGAAGAATGGGGAACTTTCAGGACTACAGAGATCTTCCTACCAGCCTTCCACGACACTCCCTTAACCTGTCACCAAAATGGCCAAACAGCATGATTGACACTGGGAATAGTTCAATGATTATTTACATCAAAAAAAATCATGATTCATAGTTATATAATAGGATATAAATTTGGCCCTTACTAGATAGAAATGCATGAAATTTAGTTTCTTGTCATTACCTGAATTATTTATGAAAGTCTCTTAAATTCTTTAGGTAACATGATAAAAAGAGGACTGTAGCCTAATGTGGCTTATGCATAAACAGTCAGGACAGGAGCATACGAAGGCAAACTCAAATATTTGTATGAATTTATTTTTTAAAAAGAATTAGTATTTCTTAACAGTGTGGGGAAATGGAATTTGAAAAGTTGTATTGATGGAATTTGTGTACTTGGGGAAAAAATGAATTATACTTCTAGCTTGCTTCCTATGCCAAAATAAATTTCCACATGGACCACAAATGCAAATATGTAACAAATTAAAGCTATAAAACTACAGGACAAAATATAAGGGCATAATTTTTGGATCTGCATGAAAAAAATCATTTTACAAAGAAATCCAAACCTTTTATGATTTAATAGAACATATTGATATATGAAATACTTAACTATAAGGCTATTCCTGACCTGAATCAAATCAGAGATAATATGAGAAGATAAAAACAGATTAAAGTATAATAACTCTTTTCAGTACATCAAGTTCATTTATCCAATATGTAAAGAGATCTGAAAAGTCTATCATTAAAAGAAAATATCTCATTTTTATGTGGTCAAATACATTGATAGAAAAATATATTTTAAGATACAGGATATTCTCAATATCATATGATGTTCATAATGACTTAAACATTGAAGTATTATCATTTATTTTTTGTAAGTTTTCATTAAATGGGTGATTTATCTCAACCTTTTCCACAAGGAAAGTTTCACAAACATTATAGAGGAGGGTTTCAGAAACATTGTAAGAACCAGATGGCAGGAAGGAGGAGTACTGTCTTTAAAGGTACACAGGAACTCATAGAAGCTGTGGTTACTTGGGCAAAAATGTCATAAAGAATCATACTAGTACCTACATACAAACATCTGTAATAATACATGTAAGTAGATATGTAAAAATACATACACAGTTTAAGTAAATTTTTTTTCATCTGACCTGACAATGCTCCCTTCATATGCTATAGACAAACCCACACACACAGGAAAATCCCTCTTTTAGGTCATTGGTCAGCATTGGCCAAGATACTTCAAAAACTTCATTGGCTATTGCTATTACCTTTAGTTCCTCCACAGAAGTAGAAGGTAAGTTCCTATTGCTGTAGATAACATGCACTTTGGGCACAGGAAACAGAGGCCCTCCAGTTGCATCCGAACTGAAAGTTTTCTGCAGTGTTATTAGTTTTCATCTTACCAGAAGAAGCCATGAAAGCTTCCAAGGGAGAAAAGCAATCAGTCTTACCCATGAATAATGCCTATGAACAATAACAAATAGCATAGCATGCCAATTCTAAAGATGCAGTAGTGGTACACATACCTTGGCAGTAACCAAGCTTTATAAGTGGATAGAAAACCAGCATAAAAAAAGGAAAATTATGTCTGGCACTAGAGTCAAAGCCAATTGCTCAGGGCTAGAAACATGATGGATCTTGGAGGAGAACCTTCAACGCTGGACTTACTAAAACAACTTAAACCATAACTACGTTTTAAATATTTGTCCTTCTAACCACAAATAAGTGTAGTCCTCAGCCCACTGCCAGCAAGAAAAATTCTCTTTTCCACATCTGGAGACCATTACAAAAAACCACAGCCAATCAAAATGCAAAGTTGTGGAGCCCAGTCTCAATGGATATATTTGCAACACAACTTTTGCACCTATGGCCCAGAGATCATTCTAGAAGAAGAGGTGGAATGATTGTAAGATCCAGAGAAACAGGGAATTAGCTGTGATAGTGTGTCTTCTAATATGTTAGAAGCCACAGCCATAGAGGCTGCCTAAACATGACCTGAATAACAATAACACTAAAGATATGCTAACAAGGAAGGCTGAGAGCTCTCCAGGCTTGGGCTCTAGACAAAGAACTACAGGCCAGTGTCTCTGGTTTTATGTGGAGTTCCTTGATCAACTTAGACTTGAGCTTTTTCCAAGAAGAATGGATTAATTCACATTCTTCTACATGATAACTGCCAATTGAACCAGCACCATTTGTTGAAAATGCTGTCTTTTTTCCACTGGATGGTTTTATCTTCTTTCTCAAAGATCAAGTAACCATAGGTGTGTGGGTTTATTTCTGGGTCTTCAATACTATTCCATTGATCCACCTGTCTCTTGCTTTAACAGTACCATGCAATTTTTATCACAATTGCCCTGTAGTACGGCTTGAGATCAGGCATGATGATTCCACCAGAGGTTCTTATATTGTTGAGAATAGTTTTTGCTATCCTAGATTTTTTGTTATTTCAGATGAATTTGCAAATTTCCCTTTCTAACTCAGTGAAGAATTGAGTTAGAATTTAGATGGGGATTGCATTGAATCTGTAGATTGATTTTGGCAAGATAGCCATTTTTACTATATAAATCCTATTAACCTATGAGTATGGGAGATCTTTACATCTTCTGAGATCTTCTTCAATTTCTTTCTTCAGAGACATGAAGTTCATATCATACAGATCTTTCACTTCCTTAGTTAGAGTCACACCAAGGAATTTTATATTATTTGTGACTCTTGTGAAGGGTGTTCTTTCCCTAATTTCTTTCTCAGCCCTCTTATCCTTTGTGTAGAGAAAGACCACTGATGTGTTTGAGTTAATTTTATATCCAGCTGCTTCACTGAAGCTGTTTATCAGGTTTAGGAGTTCTCTTGTGGAATTTTTAGGGTCACATATATAGTATCATATCTGCAAAGAATGATATTTTGACTTCTTTCTTTCTAATTCCTATCCACTTGATCTCCTTTTGTTGAGATTCTTTTCTGGCTAGGACTTCAAGTACTATATTGAAAAGGTAGGGAGACAGTGGGCAGCCTGTCTAGTCCCTGATTTTAGAGGGATTGCTTCAAGTTTCTCTCCATTTAGTTTGATGTTGGCTACTGGTTTGTTGTATATTACTTTGGTTATGTTTAGGTATGGGCCTTGAATTACTGATCTTTCCAAGACTTTTTATCATTAATGGGTGTTGGATTTTGTCAAATGCTTTCTCAGCATCTAAGGAGATGATCATGTGGTTTTTTTGCCTTTGAGTTTGTTTATATAGTGGATTATGTTGAAGGATTTCCATATATTAAAGCATCCCTGCATCCCTGGGATGAAGCCTACTTGACCAGGATGGATGATCATTATAATGTGTTCTTGGATTCGGTTTGCAAGAATTTTATTGAGTATTTTTGCATTGATATTCATAAGGGAAATTGGTCTGAAGTTCTCATTCTTTGTTGAGTCTTTATATGGTTTAGGTATCAGAGTAATTGTGGCTTCATAGAATGAATTGTATAGAGTACCTTCTGTTTCCATTTTGTGAATAGTTTGAGAAGAGTTGGAATTAGGTCTTCTTTGAAGGTCTGATAGAACTCTGCACTAAACACATCTGGTCCTGGGCTTTTTTTGGTTGGGAGACTATTAGTGACCGCTTCTATTACTTTAGGGGATATGGGACTATTTAGATTGTTGATCTGATCCTGGTTTAACTTTGGTACCTGGTATCTGTCTATAAAATTATCCATTTCATCCAGGTTTTCCAGTTTTGTTGAGTATAGGCTTTTGTAGTAGGATCTGATGATGTTTTGGATTTCCTTGTGTTCTGTTGTTATGTCTCCTTTTTCATTTCTGATTTTGTTAATTAGGATGCTGTCCCTGTTCCCTCTTGTTAGTCTGGCTAAGGGTTTATCTATCTTGTTGATTTTCTCAATGTACCATCTCCTGGTTTGGTTTATTCTATGAATAGTTCTTTTTGTTTCCACTTGATTGATTTTAGCCCTGAGTTTGATCATTTCCTGCCTTCTACCCCTCTTGGGTAAATTTGCTTTCTGTTCTAGAGCTTCTAGGTGTGCAGTCAAGCTGCTTGTGTAAGCTCTCTCTAGTTTCTTTTTGGTGACACTCAGAGCTATGAGTTTTCCTCCTCGGACTGTTTTCATTGTGTCCCATAAGTTTGTGTATGTTGTGGCTTCCTTTTCATTAAACTCTAAAAAGTCTTTAATTTCTTTCTTTATTTCTTACTTGACCAAGGTATCGTTGAGTAGAGTGTTGTTCAGTTTCCACATGAATGTTGGCTTTCTATTCTTTATGCTGTTATTGAAGATCAGCCTTAGTCCGTGGTGATCTGATAGGATGTATGGGATAATTTCAATATTTTTTATCTGTTGAGGCCTGCTTTATGACCGATTATATGGTCAGTTTTGGAGGAGGTACCATGAGGTGCTGAGAAGTTATATCCTTTTGTTTTAGGATAAAATGTTCTGTAGATATCTGTTAAATCCATTTGTTTCATAGCTTCTGTCAGTTTCAATGTGTCTCTGTTTAGTTTCTGTTTCCAGGATCTGTTTGCTGATGAGCATGTGTTGTTGAAATCTCCTACTATTATGTGTGCAGTGCAATATATGCTTTGAGCTTTATTAAAGTTTCCTTAATGAATGTGGATTCCCTTGCATTTGAAGTATAGATGTTCAGAATTAAGAGTTCATCTTGGAAGATTTTACTTTTGATGAGTATGAAGTGCATCTCCTTGTATTTTTTGATAACTTTGGGTAGGAAGCCAATTTTATTCAATATTAGAATGACTACTCCAGCCTGTTTCTTTGGACTGTTTGCTTGGAAAATTGTTTTCCAGCCTTTTACTCTGAGGTAGTGTCTGTCTTTGTTCCCGAGGTTGGTTTCCTGTATGCAGCAAAATGTTGGGTTTTGTTTACATAGCCAGCCTGTTAGTCTATGTCTTTTTATTGGGGAATTGAGTCCATTGATATTAAGAGATATTAAGGAAAAGTAATTCTTGCTTCCTGTATTTTTGTTGTTAGAGTTGGGATTCTGTTCTTGTGGCTATCTTCTTTTAGGTTTGTTGAAGGATTACTTTCTTGCTTTTTCTAGGGCATAATTTCCCTCCTTGTGTTGTAGTTTTCCATTTATTATTTTTTGAAGGGCTGGATTTGTGGAAAGATATTGTGTGAATTTGGTTTTGTCATGGAATACTTTGGTTTCTCCATCTATGGTAATTGACAGTTTTGCTGTGTATAGTTGCCTGGGCTGGCATTTGTGTTCTCTTATGGTTTGTATACCATCTGTCCAGGATCTTCTTGCTTTCTTAGTCTCTGGTGAGAATTCTGGTGTAATTCTAATAGGTCTGCCTTTATTTGTTACTTGACCTTTTTCCCTTACTGCTTTTAGTATTCTTTCTTTATTTGGTGCATTTGTTGTTCAGATTATTATGCGTGGAGAGGAGTTTCTTTTCTGGTCCAGTCTGTTTGGATTTAGGTAGGCTTCTTGTATGTTCATGGGCATCTCTTTCTTTAGGTATGGGAAGTTTTCTTCTATAATTTTGTTGAAGATATTTAATGGCTGCTTAAGTTGAAAGTCTTCATTCTCATCTATATCTGTTATCCTTAGGTTTGGTATTCTCATTGTGTCCTGGATTTCCTGGATGTTTTGAGTTAGGATCTTTTTGCATTTTGCGTTTTCTTTGACTGTTGTGCCCATGTTTTCTATGGACTCTTCTGCACGTGAGATTCTCTCTTCCATCTCTTGTATTCTGTTGCTGATGTTCACATCTATGGTTCCTGATTTCTTTCCTAGGGTTTGTATCTCCAGAGTTGTCTCCCTTTGGATTTTCCTTATTGTTTCTATTTCCATCTTTAGATATTGGATGATTTTGTTCAATTCCATCAGTTGTTTGGTTGTGTTTTCCTATAATTATTTCAGTGATTTTTGTGTTTCCTCTTTAAGGAATTCTACCTGTGGAGAGTCTTCTGGGGACTGTGGGACTGTCTGTCGATTTCGTGGCCAAGGAGGCCTGGGATTGGCGCCAGCTAGAACCTATATTATTTATTTATTTTAATAATTTTATAATGTAATTGTACATACATATATGTATAATTTTTGAAAATGAGGCCATGAACTTGAAAGAGAGCAAGAAGAGGAGTTTCAAAGGACAAATTCTAAGGAGGGAATTATAAAACTCAAATTTTATAATTCGAAAATGTATTAAAATTTTCCATCATGAATGGAAAAGGGCTCTCAAAATGAAGCTCTATTGCTATAAAGGCAACTCACTTTTCTTTAGGGTTGTGGCCATTTTTATAATGCCCAAGATTGAATGGATGGATTCACATCTCTTCAAATATGGGCAGTATTAGTTCAACTTAGCATGTTCCTAAACAATGTGGAGATAATGTTATGAGGGAGACTGTTATAAGGAATCCAAGGTGAGTTTGAGGAGGGGTATATATATATATATATATATATATATATATATATATATATATATGAAATATTCAAAGAATACATTAAAAATATTATGTGAAAATATTTTACTGTTCTCATTTGAAAAAAATCTCTGAACTATATACTGCCTGAGGATGCTAAACTCTGAAGTTATCCATGATCACCTAGTTTTTCTGTGCCATGCAAATGTTTTTTTCTTTTTTTTTTCCTTTTTTTTTTCAATTTTTTATTAGATATTTCCTTCACTTACATTTCAAATGCTATCCCAAAATTTCCTATACCCTCCCCCAGCCCTGCTCCCCTACACACCCACTCCCACTTATTGGCCCTGGTGTTCTCCAGTACTGGAGAATATAAAGTTTGCAAGACCAAGGGGCCTCTCCTCCCAGTAATGGCAGACTAGGCCATCTTCTGCTACATATGCATCTAGAGACATGAGCTCTGGGGTTACTGGTTAGTTCATATTGTTGTTCCACCTATAGGGTTGCAGACACCTTCAGGTCCTTGGATATTTTCTCTAGCTCCTCCATTGGGGGCCCTGTGTTCCATCCAATAGATGACTGTGAGCATCCACTTTTGTATTTGCCAGGCACTGGCATAGCCTCACAAGAGACAGCTATATCAGGATCCTTTCCACAAACTCTTGCTGGCATATGCAATAGTATTTGTGTTTGGTGTCTGATTATGTGATAGATCCCCGGGTAGGGCAGTCTCTGGATGGTCATTTTGTCTCAGCTCTAAACTTTGTCTCTGTAACTCCTTCCATGGGTATTTTGTTCCCTATTCTAATGAGGAATGATGTGTTTTTCTTGGTACTTACTATGTCATGTTCTCTAGAAACATCCATTACAATGGTAAACATAACTGAGGGGCTGGACAATGAGACTATACATCCATTGGAATTGGAACTAGTTCAAATTCAGGTTGAGTTTGGTGTTTCAATTAGAGTTTTTAAAGAGCTCTCTCATTGTTGGCATTTTCCTTTCAACCCTCCCTTTCAGCTTTGCTGTTCTGTCTGACTTCCACCTCCCAATTCCTTATACTTCTCTTGTTCTTTGCTCAATTTTACCAAATGGCCTCAACTCTGTAACCCATGGAAAGTGTATACCTTCTCCTTCTTCTTCTTCTTCTGCCCATTCTTCAAAACTCACACACAAAATTCTTAACTTTCCTTTGCTTGTTTCTGCCTTCATTTGGTTTCATAGGCAGGAAGTCTTTTATGTACAAAGAAAACACTGCCTTTCTATGCTGGTCCTTAGCTCCACCCTTCTACCTCAGTTGATTCTGCAGTGCTTTTCCCTGTTGCTACTCATACCTTCCTAATTTCCCACTGCTTCTCCAAATCTAGATGTTTTCACCAAGAACACCTTTTCCTACCTCTCCTCCAGAGTTCCTTGGTGATAATTTTGGTCAAAACAATTGAAGAATTACTAGACCTTGAACATTGATCTTTTAAGCAAAGGCCATATATCCTGTGAAGTAGCAACAGCATAAGGACTTCATCCTACACTTAAACACAACTAAGTAGTATCTAGATTAGAGTGTCCAGGCTGAGGGATACTGTAGCTGATATACTTAAAATGCCCCCTTCTTTTCTTCCTCCTTTTTCTTCTTCCCTCTCTACTTTCCCCTTTTTGAGGCTCTTTTCCTCCTTTATGACACACACAAGCACACACACACAACACATAGAGACAGAGAGAGACTGAGATACAGAGAGAGAGAGAGAGAGAGAGAGAGAACGCTCAAATAATTACTTTTACCCTTTTGGATTCAGATTTATTATATAGCCCAGCCTAGCCTCAAATATGTGGCTATCCTCTACCTACTGAGAGTATATCTCAGGAGTGCACTACTATATATACAGTAGCTGCATTTAAAGAATAATTTTTTTCTTCTCTGGCATTTTGCATTTGTAAAGAGGAGAACTACTGATTTCTTTGAGTTAATTTTATTTTTTTTATTTATTTTTTATTTTTTTACTTGCATTTCAAGTTTTATCCCCTTACCAGTTTCCCCCTCCTAGAAACCCCCTACCATCCCTCCTCCCCCTGTTTCTATGAGAGTGTTCCTCCACCCACCCACTCCCGCCTCCCCAACCTTGATTCCCCTACACTGGGGCATCTATTGAGCCTTCAGTGGGCCAAAGACCTCTCTTCCCATTGTTGCCTGACAAGGCCATCCTCTGCTACATATGCAGTTGGAGCCAAATGTACTCCTTGGTTGGTTACTTAGACCCTGGGATCTCTGGGAGTTCTGATTGTTTGATAATTTTGTTCTTCCCATGGGGTTGCAAACCCCTTTAGCTCCTTCAGTCCTTTCTCTAACTTCTCCACTGGGGACGCTGCACTCAGTGCAATGGTTGGCTGAGAGCATCCATCTCTGTATTTGTAAGACTCTGGCAGGGCCTCTCAGGAGACAGCTATATCAGGATCCTTTCGGCAACTATTTCTTAGCATCCACAATAGTGTTGGAGTTTGGTGACTGTATCTGAGATGAACCCCCAGGTGGGACAGTCTCTCAATGGCCTTTCCTTCAGTCTCTGCTTGGTGGCTCAGCCATTAAAGGCTAGGCTCACAACCAAAAATATATCAGTAAGTTTTATATTCAGCCACTTCGCTGAGGTTATTAGTCATAGGAGTTTTGTGGTAGAATTTTGGTGATTGCTTATTTATACTATCATGTGATCCATGAATAGTGATACCTTGACTTCCTCCTTTCTAATTTGTATCACCTTGATCTCCTCTTTTTTGTCTTATTGCTCAGAACTTCAAGTACTATATTTAGTAATAGGGATATAATTGGTAGCCTTGTCTTGTCCCTGACTTTAGAAGGATTGCTTCACATTTCTTTCACTTTAATTTGATGTTGGTTATTGTGGGGAATTGCAGGCTGGTCTCCAGTTGAGCTGAGGTCTGAACCATGATGGTCATAATTCACCTTCATGACAAGGTAGGCATTCCCTCATGCTCCTGGAACTCTGGCTCTTGCCTAAGTTACACCCCCCCCCCGCCAGCCCCCACAAGAGAAGCATGATCAGTAGACACATAGGCAATGGCCCAAGCTTCCTGACCTCCAGGCTAAACTCCTCTCCAGTTACCTAGCAACAGTGAAGACCATAAAAAGGGGTGTTCAGCCCCACCTTGCCCTTTTACTCTCTTACTGCTTACTCTCTTACCTCTTACCCTTCTCTCTCTCACCCCTTCTCTCCCTGCTTTGTCTTCTCCTCTCTTCTCTCTTCTCTCTCTTCTCTCTTACTCTCTTTCTCTCTAGTCTTCCCCTCTTTCCACCTTCTCTCTTTCTCCCTGCATTTCTATAATAAAGCTCTTAAACCATAGAGTCTCTGCTCCATCAAGATCCGCTGTGCACTCTGGTCAGTGTTGGGAACCTCTTCCCTCATCCCTCTCTCCCATAACCCTGGGGCTACAGGGTGTGGTCCTAGGGCCCTCACGTCAGGGGCTGCCCTTTGTCTATCCCCATCTAGTGGGTCAGAAGTTTGGATGCCCACTGGGGGCCGAGTGGAAAGTGTCTGGCAGCCTTCCTGCATCAGCCTGCCCAGAGCATAGGAGGAACAATGGCTGGACATGGGATATTCCCCTCCCCCACTTGTCCAGGGCCCCCCTTTTTAGTTCCCACAGGCTATTGGCTTACTGTATATTGTTTTTATTATGTTTAGCTATGTACCTTGAATCCCTTATAACACTAAGACTTTAAACATGAAGGGTTGTTGGATTTTGTCAAAGGCTTTTTCAACATCTAGCAAGATGATTGTGCCATGTTTTCCTTTCAGGTTTTTTTATGTAGTGTATTACATTGATGGACTTTTGCATATTAAATCATTCTTGCATCCCTGGGATGAAGCCTACTTAATCATGGAGCATGATGTTGTTGATGTGTTCTTGGATTAGGTTTGGGAGAAGTCTAATTGATACAGGATAATAATCATAAAAACTGCATGGTATTGGTATAGAAACAAAAAGACTAATCAATGGAATAGAATAGAAGACCCAGAAGTAAACCCATACATCTATGGACACTCGATTTTGACAAAGAAGCCAAAACCACACAATGAAAAAAAGAAAGCACCTTCAATAAATGGTAATGAATGAAAATAGATACATACTTATCACCCTGCACAACAGTCCATACCAAGTGGATCAAAGACCTCAACATAAAACCAGATAGAGTGAATGTAATAAAAGAAAAAGTGGGAAATAGCCTGAACACATTTGTAAGGGAGACAATTTCCTGAACAGAACACTAATGGCACAGGCTCTAAGATCAACAATTGATAATGATACCTTATGAAACCAAAACGCTTCTGTAAGAAAAACACTGTTAATAGGACAAAACGGCAACATACAAATGGAAAAGGATGTTTACTAACCCTGCATCCAAGAGAGGGCTAATATTCAAAATATATAGAGAACTCAAGAAGGTAGACACCAACAAGGCAAATAAACTAATTAAAAAACGAGGCACAGAGCTATACAGAGAATTGTCAAGTGAGGACTTTCAACTGGCTGAGACATACTTAAAGAAATGCTTAAAAACCTTAGTCATCAGGGAAACATAGATCAAAATGATCCTGAGATTCTACCTTACACCAGTCAGAATGGCTAAGATCCAAAACTCAAGAGACAGAACATGCTGGCGAAGATGTGGAGAAAGGAAAATGCTTCTTCACTGCTCGTCAGATTACAGAACCAGTCTGGAAACCAATCTGGCAGTGTGCCATAAATTGAAATAGTTCTACCTAAAGAAATAGCTATACTCGTCCTGAGCATATACCCAAAAGATGCTCCACCATACCCCAAGGACACATGTTCTGCTAAGTTCATAGCAGCTTTATTTGTATTACCCAGGAATGGGGAACAACCTAGACATCCCTCAAACAAAGAAGGGATACAGAAAATGTGGTTCATTTACACATTGGAATGCTATTCAGCTATTAAAAATAAGGACATCATATATTTTGCAAGCAAATAGATGGAACTAGAAAATATCATCTTGAGTGAGGTAACCAACATCCAACAGGACATGTGTGGTATGTAATCACTGATAAGTGGATATTAGCCATAAAGTACAGAATACCCATGATATACCCCTACAGAACCAAGGAAGTTGAACAAGAAGGAGGACCAAAGTGAGCATGTTTGAATCACACATAGAAGGGAGAACAAAACAGTCATAGGAGGCAGCGGAGAGAGCAGTGGGTGGGAGAAATCCTCAGCTGCCAGGGGTAGGAGGGTGAGGGAAGACTCTAGGAAGTCTCAGAGACCTGGGTTGGGTCTTGACACATATGTAGCAGTTGTGCTCCCAGGAATCAATGCTGGTGACCTTAGCAGAGAAACCTGTCCATGGGGACATGGAACCTACAGAGGCTACTTCCTTTAGCTAGGCAGGACAGCCAGTGGAGAGAAAATGACACTAGCCCATCCACAAAACTTTCAACCTAAAACATGTCCTATCTGAAAGAAATGCAGGGAGAAAGATGGAACAGAGAACAGGAATGGCTGACAAATAGCCAGCCCAACTCAAAACCCATCCATGGATAAGCACCAATCCCTGACATGATACTCTATTATAGAAGATTGTAGACTACATAACTGTCCTCTGAGAGGTTGTACCCAGCAGCTGACTGAAACAGATTTAGACACCCACAGCCAACTTTAGACAACCGTCAGGGATTCTTTTGGAAGAGTTGGGGGGATGGACTGGAGGCCTTGAAGGGGATGAGAATCCCACAAGAGGACCAACAGAGTCAACTAACCAGGATCCCTGGCACTCTCAGAGACTGGCCCACCAATGGAAGACCACACACTGACTTGAATAAGGTCCTTGACACATATGTAGCAGTTGTGCAGCTCAGTCTGCATATGGGGCCTCCAACTACTGGAGCAGGGGTTTTCACCAAAGCTGTAACCTGACTGTGTTATCAGGTCTCTAACAGGGCTGATTTGTCTGACTTCAGTCAGAAAGAGTGTGCCAAATCTGGAAGAGACTTGATGGGCTGGAGTGGAGGTTATGGATGTGGGGGGATTCTCTCAGAAGGGAAGGGGAGGGAGAAGGAAGTAGAGATTCTGTGAAGAGGAACCAGGAGCAGGGAAAGTATTTGAGATGTAAATAAATATATATTAATTAAAATTTACTTTTTCTTTGATCCTTCTCCCCTTTGCAGCTATTTGAACTCTCTTTCTTTCTTCAGTCAAACTTTTGGGGGAAAGAAAAGGCCAATATCTATTTTTCTCTTTTGTTCCTATATTTCAAACATTTAAGGCAATCTAACTTCACTTTACATTATGCCATTGAAACCAAAATCAGAGATGAATCAATGCTGATAACTACTGAGAAAGTCTCTGCCATATTCATATCCCCTGTCTATGGCACAAACTATTTAACTGCATGGCCATGATGTCTCTGCTATGCATTTCACATTTGACCTTCCTAGACCTCAGAGTAAGAACTTATCATTCTCCTTATTTAGAAGCTTGTATTTTTCCTGTTTTGTTTGTTTGTAATTGTGCATTCCACTGTAATTGTAGCTCAGGTTAATCTCAAATGATCTTCAAACTCTTGCCTCAGTGTCTCAAGAGCTTGAATTTCAATCATGTGTCACCACATTGAACCTGTATTTTGTTTTTTGAAATAATGGTGTCTTTTGTACTCTGCCTCTTACAGTATAGCTTTTTTGCCAATGAGTACATTCTCTTTAAGGACATTGTATATACCACCTAAAGGCTGGTGATAAATAAAAATTACTTAAAGCAAGAGAGATCTGTAAGATGCAAGACATATGCAGTTACTTACCTGTCAGAACTCTTTTGGTATATCTTGAAAGCTCAGAATTTATGCATGAAAAATAAACTTTCAGTTGCACATATACTCTGGAGACAGAGGCAGGCAGATGTCTTTTAGTTCTAGGCCAGGTTGATATGCATAGTAAGTTCACGGCTAGATAGAGTTATATGGTGAGTCCCCCCCACCCACACACACATATAGATGTGTAAAATTAGGATATATATATATATATATATATATATATGTGTGTGTGTGTGTGTGTGTGTGTGTGTGTGTGTGTGTGTGTGTGTGTGTGTCTGAAGAAGAAGAGAGAAAATAAATTTACATTTTATGCTTGTTAAAATGATTATAATGGCACCTGTACATATTTCAAACATCATTACACATCCATTTTCTCAACCCAGAAGCCACGTGACAGGGAAAGCCCCATGATTCCCTCCAAATATTAAATTTACATCATCAACTTTTCAAATACTCCAATTGCACCCATATGTGGCACTGTTGGTGCCTTAGCCTAAGCTCCTATCTGTCATCCCTCACTTAGAAAACTGCAGTACCTGCCAATGGATCACACTACCTCTAGCCTCTCTATAAACTCTATAAGTACTTCATGGTTCTTCATTCACTGGCTTAGACTTAGAGTTTCTTTACAAAAGTACAGAAAGTTTAAACCATGGGACTGTTGCCAACTCTAAGCCTTATAGATTTCTTCTTTGCTCCCTTGTTTTCATGTCTCATTAATGTAGAGTTACTTAGACTACGTCCCCCAGCAAGCTGTTGCATATGTCCTTGGCTCTGATATATTTAACACTGATGAGCAAATCAACTACTATATTCTGTCTATGAAACTTATATTTTCTTTTCAAAATACAGGTAGATGTCTCTCTGGAAAACATTTATTGGCATTTTTAAAGAATTGGCTCTTCTTCTTTCTCTTTGCTTTTCTGCTTTGTATTTGTCAGATGATACACTTGTAAAATGCATGGACACTTCTACTTAGTCATGACTTATTTAGTAAGACACTTCTCTAAGTGATCAATGNACTCAGTGAATGTTTGCTAAAAAAAAAAAAAAAAAAAAAAAAAAAAAAAGAGTTAGACACAGGGTTCATAAAGCCTTTAATAACCAGCTACATAACAGCATATAAAGCCTTTAACAGCATGCAAAACATTGGTGAAATATTTGTGTAGACAGAGGAACATACAAAACTAATTTAACTAGTGGAATATCCTATTAGTCATTTTTCTGTTGCTAATAACATGACACTATTGACTTGGTAAGTTTTTATGAAAAGAAGTTTATTTTGGCTCCTTAAAAGTTCTAAGTTCCAAGGTCCACATCTTGTAATGTCTTTCTTCCTGGTAGAATCCTTAGGAGATACAGAACATGCTTAGCAAGAGATAAAGTATTTACATGTGAGTCTTTGCTAGTCATTCATGCCCTTTGTATAAAGCCACAAGGACTAAATCACAGAGTGCTACTCTACTAAACTTATTTAATCCTAATCACCTCTCAAAGGCCCATTTTTTAAGCTAGAAAAATTCATTTCCTTTCTTACTACCTTCTAATAAGGATTCACTTAATACAACAAGATGTGAGGGAGACATGCAAATTATATCTAAGCAGTGACTAATATGACGCTAAAAATAAACCTCTATTGTTGTGTGTTATGCAATAATACAATTTAAACATTTTTCATCAATACCACCCATAAAGTTTTCAATCTTGGTGCTTTGGTACACAGTTATTTTTGTTGTTGATGATTTTAAAAGTGAGATGTCTCGGTAGGTAATGCTGTTTTCTGCCAAGCCTGAGGATGTAAGTTTGACTTCCAGGACATATAGAACTTTTGCAAGTTGTCTTCTGACCGCCACATAGGTATGCTGTATGGCATTTACCTGCTCCCACACATATATACATACATGCAGATTACAAACATGTAATAAAATTATAAAATTAAAAATTAAAACACATTTTTGACATTTTCCTGGTAAGTTGATATAAAAATTCAAATAAAAAACTATGGTAAGTCACAGTTATATAGCATATATATCTTTTCTTAGCTACTGGAGAGGCAGAGAACTTCATTATAAAATCTCTGAGAAAATTTTATGTCAAGGACATCTGCTTACATTCCTGAATTAATATCTAAACATCCATTTAATCACAGAACCTTTATTCATACTCTTTCTATAAGAGCTAATAGAACTCACAATCTAAGAACCAAGCTTTGAAAAACATTGTTCAGAAGGAGCAGGAGCAGCTAACCTTCACGGCACCTACAAATACACCAACCTATTCTGGCTCAAGGATAGGAGGAGACTGTGAATATGGGACAAGAATTGGCATATTCACATCAAAATTCCAAGTAAATCCCACTTTAAGATGGTGTCACCTTAATTTGTTTCAAATTGTCTATTATTTTGAAAATAATGGAACTACTTCCTACTTTTAGTTCTTAAATATAGGAAACCACTATCCTATATACATTTACGTGTGTGTGTGTGTGTGTGTGTGTGTGTGTGTGTGTGTGTGTGTGTGAATTGAATCTGGGTACAAAAAGCTAAAATTATAAAGAGTTTTCTCAAAGTGGATAGAAACTAAAAAGCTCAAAATCCTCTTTCTTTCTAATTAGGCAGCATAACAAAAGGCTTGTTTATTTTGTCAAAAATGTATGGTATATCTCCAAAGAACCACAGCTCTGAAATGAATTTACAAAGCACTTAACTTGGTCATTTACTTTTGCCTAGGAGAGATAAAGACCCAAAGAAGATGTGCAAAATCAGATATTACAAGAACACTCAGGCTGAAAACATAAGGTTTACGACTTCTAATTTTCTGCTGCCTTCACACTTCCTTTCTGGATAGTGAATTTAAGTCCAGGAACAGTGCTCAGGGCTGGAATCAAACATAGTACATATCAATATTACCTGACACACCTTTAGGTCCATGTTGATTACAAAATCTGCTATATTCATTACCACATTTGACACTCATATCAGCCTTGGAAAGTGAATTGGGCCTGCCCTGCCTCCTTCATGGGCAAGATGTACAGCCTAACCTTAAGTAAAATGTTCTCTGTCCCTGTAAGTAGACATCTTAGTAAAGCAAGGCAACTTGGTTATATTTTCTGGATGTAAATCCAGGGGTATTTTAATGAGATCAAATATATGGGCGATACACTTTAGTGAGAGATTTGGTGCTGAGAAAATTGTGACTAACCAGATGCTGTGATCAACTCTCTGATGTTGCTGCTGCTGCTGCTAATGTTTCTTTGCTGCATAAGGTGGCTGAAATTCTAATGCTTTAATCATGACCTGAACAAGGATCCTGTCAAAGGACATGCTAGCATAGATGGTGAAAAACTCAAGTGGCCTCAATCCCAGACAAAGAACTATAGGCAACTGACAAAATATAGTGTTCCCCAGGGAAGAGTATCCCAATAGGTTGTCAAATATCAAATGGCAAATAGTCAGCCCTGAAAACGTGTGTGTGTGTGTGTGTGTGTGTGTGTGTGTGTGTGTGTGTGTGTATGTGTGTTTGTGTGTGTGTATGTGTGTGTGTGTATTACACAGACTAAGAAGATTTTATGCACCCATGTATTTATGTAACAAAAATTAAAGAAAAGGGAGCTATGGATGTGAAAGAAAATGGAGGCACAGAGGGGAGAATTTGGACAGAGGAAACAGAAGGACAGTTGATATAATATGATCTCAAAAAAAAAAGTAAAAATGTAATTAAAAAGCACTACTTTCAGGAATTCTCAGAGTTCAATTGAATCTGTTCTGGTAAACAGTCTGGTGTATGAGGAATGCTCCTGAAACCACTCTTCCAAAGACCAAAGAAAACAAGATGGAAGTTAAAGTGGAGCCTCTTTCCAAACAAGTCCCTTCAGCTGGAACTGAGGCCTCCAAATGACCAGGGCTTCATGGCAGATTAGAAAACATTCTCCTACAAACATCACTCCCAGATCGGGGAAAAACCAGGTCACTACTGTGTAAACACTTTGCACCGCTTTGTAAACAGATGGAAATATCAAATGAGTTCCGTGTAAACAGAGCAATGGCAAAAGTAAGCAGCATCATTCTCAGACGGGACTTTGTGGATAAGCGGAGACACATCATTCACAGATTGAGCCTCGTATCAGACTGTCCCCACTTAAGCTAGTACTGTTTTCTAAAGTTTGGCTCATTTGCTGAGACGCTAGTGAAAGCATAACAAGGAACTTGGGAAGGCCTGTAGCAGATTCTTGAAGTGCATATTAAATTATTTTTGTGAATGACACAATGACTGTCTTCCCACCCACAAAGAGATTAACCAACATCCATGCATTTTAATAATTTATAGGAAGAATATAATCATGAATTACTTAAGAACTTTAAAAGAAAGTTTAGAACAGTTCTAATGTCTTTGTTTATATAAAAAGGCAGGCCAAAAGACATGTCATTCCTCCTTGTACACTACATAGTTCATTTGCTGTGCTTTTATGTCAGTGTTTCCCTTTTGTGTACAACTCCCTTTGTGGCCAAAATTTATATTTTGTTCTTTATATTAATTATACTCTTGTCCTTGTATTCAAACATTAACCATCCCAAACACCATCACCTCTACTCCTGCTTATGTACCTGTTATCTCTAACTTCTATACTTGCCTTTCTATATCTGACCTTTACCTTCTGAGGTTGCTAACTTGTGGACTCTCCTTCACATGCTCTCTTTCCTTCTGCTTCCTGATCAGATTGGTCATTTGAAATGGTCTCAGGTAAGCAGAAAGCCGGAGAAACTAGTACATTTCCAATTGCTAGTTCCTACCAGAGTGTCCATTGCTAAGAGTTGGTTATAGCTGGAGGGACTGGCTTAGAGATACTAGCAAATTCCTTGTCCTTTTAAGATCGCTCTTAACTTTTGTCTCCATTGGCTTTTTTCCCCCTCATGTTCTGTTGTAGTCTTTGTAAATCTTCTATATTGATTCTCTGTTATTTGAATTATTTAGCATGGTTTTACTTTCCTAAGTGCACACTGTCAGATGCATTAGTTTTTCACCCTAACAATGTCTAAGGTCATGGTTGGTTCAGAAGTAGTTACTCAAAAACATTTATGTCTTACCCAATATCAAGACTTGCCTTAGTTAAGGAACAATGCATTCTCAATTCACTCAGTACACCTTATGCATAATTCATGAGGTTTATTTGAACATAGAAGACTTTTATCATTGTCTCACAGTTGAAAATTCCTGATTTATAAATAGGTGTAGTGACCATGTCAATATAATAGAAAAACATCAAGATATTTGGTAGAAATTTTGATTCACCAATCAGATACTTTACATCAAGGATACAAATCATCTAAGCATTTGAAATGTATAGATAGATGATTGACTACAAGCTTTCAAGTAGCTTGACATTATATATCCAAAGCTTTGGGAACCATTCAGACAACTGTGGACCACTTTTAACACCCATGCTTTTAGCACATGAAAGCAAAGTGCTCGAAATGCAGCATCATATTCTTTTTTTTTTTTTTTTTTTTTTTTTTTTTTTTTTTTTT
>LR750185.1:777512-815727 GCA_902729485.2 Mus minutoides | reverse complement strand
TTTTTTTTTTTTTTTTTTTTTTTTTTTTTTTTTAGCTAAGTGTGACTATTTGATTAAATTCTGGTCAATTTGATGGAACTTGATTTGTGCAGCAATTACATCATAATAATCATGATAGTTCCTGCCTTATGGATCGTGTTGCTTTCTGTGGTTTCAGTTGCCATCAGAATATCACATATGGAACATTCCTGAAGTAAAGGGCACATCCGGCTTAAATGTGTGCGGTTTTGAGTGGTGTGATGAAGTGCACCCCGCTCCACCGAATTCGGTCCCGGACATGAAGCATCCTTTGGCGATCTGCACTCACACTGCAAACTACGCTTACCTGTCAGTCACCAGGCAGCTTCCCCTTATCGGACTCACAGCTGCAAGGTTGTGCTGATTGCATTCAGCATTTTTGTTTAACCATGGCCCTTTTGTGGTTCCGTAACAGTTGTTCTATTTTCTTCTTCTTCTTCTTACTTTCATAATTTATTCAATACATTTTGTTATAGGTATATGTGACTAGGGGGGAAAAGCCACAGAATACAGAGCACCCAGCACTATGCCACCGGGAGTCTTGGAACATACCTCGCAGAGGAGGATGCAGAGCGGTGGCCAGGGAGAGCTGGCCATTCCTCTCCTTTCCTCCCTCGTGCCTGTTAAAACAAAGGCAGAAGGAAGAGCCACCCTGGACAGTAACATTCAGGCACATTCGGAGGCAGCTTCAAGAGGTAGCAGGATCCTGGGCTCCCTGATCGATGGCGAGTTTCCTTCCTTCCTGGTCTTGATTGTTACAGAATCCCCTGGACCACTTATACACCCAGAAGTTTGCTAGGAGGACCGGAAGGTAAATGGGCACACGGCTGACACTTTTTACAGTCATGTAGCCAGCATCTCAGCTGTATAATCAGAGATGATGTCAGGCAGAGTCTGTGGGGATTCATCTTACAGGATTCTTTGGCCCCTCTGCCTTCTGTGAGAGGTCCACTCTACCCCACCAGTGAACATGAAGCATGCAGTGTGATGTTTGCAAGCAGGGAAGCCCCCACCCCTACCCCGTGGCAGCTGCTCATGCTTCTGTAATTCCATACTCCTACAAGAGAAGCAAACAGATAGTCTAGCCACAGACTTCAAGAGCCTTTGTTTAAGGCTCGAGTCAATGAAAATACAACTCTGCATTTTCTTCTTGTATTTCATTATTGAATTTTATGGTTTAAGTATTTTCGCTGCTTGTATGTCTGTGTATCACTTGCCTACCTGGTCTCTTTGGAGGCCAGAAGAGGGCTTCAGATATCCTGAAAGTGGGGTTAAAGACAGCTGTGGGTGGTCATGTGGGTGCTGGGAATCGAACTTGGGTCCTTCAGAAGAGCAGCCAGTGCTCTTAACTGCAGAGCCATCTTTCTAGACACCCATGACATTATTTAATTATTGACTGGGGAACGTTTCAAGAACCAAAGTCACAGATGCCAGCTAAGAGCCAACGTGATGACAACCTTTTCATACCAGATCTGCACAGGACTACTCTAGATTTATCTGAAAGAAAACCAATTTCAAGCCTATGTAAGGCACTATTTTTCTAGGCTTTGTTCTTCTCTCTTAACCAAAGCTCATTTCAACAAAAAGCAGTCCTTCTTAGGCTTGACACACAGACAGAATTCAGCCTCAGCTTCCAGTTTTACAATGGGGTAGTCACTTGGAGCAAATTGACACATGCTGATCTGACAACATGTTTCTTATTTTCAAGTCCTATGTAGACAGCAGGTAGTATCCACTTAAAAGGGCCTCTGTTCCCAAGTCTCCCTGGTCCACTGACTGACCCATCACATTGGGAGCACAGAGGTCCTTGGGCCTACAGATCACTAGGGAAATCAGGAATGTTAAGCACGCAGGCTTGTTCTTTCAGAGAAAAAGATGTATAGTCTGTTTTTCCACCCAGAATTGGAGGTGATTAATAGCCTGATGGTCTCGGTTATCTGAAGGACCGGGCCATGTCAAGCTCCCACAACCAGGCCCAGAGGTGGTTAATAGTCTAGGTGACCTTTTTTGTTATCTAAAAGGCCAGGTCATATCAAGCTCCCATAACTAGGACAAGAGAAACTTAATAGTCTAGATGACCATTAATTTATCTGTATAGTCAATCCCCCTTCCCAGATCCTACAAATAGGACCAGAGGTGGCTAATAGCCCAAATGACTTCTACATGATCTGTATGTATGACTGAGACATGTCAGATCCTTCCCTAGGACCTTAAGCTAATGCATGTGACAATCTCTAGAACCCATCTTCCTGGAAGAAATTACATGTACTTTGAATTGAATTTCAATGTAATTATGTCTCCGTGTCCACTGGGGATTGTATTATACCAGGAAACTTCTTTCCAGGTTGTACTTTGTTTAAATATACTTAGAATAAACTGCCTGGCATCAGACTTCCAAAGTTTGAGCCACACTGGCTGACTGAGTCCAGCTGAACTTAGGTTTCTTTTTTTTTCTAGTTGTTGGTTATTGTTTTGCTGCCGGCCGTGACGCCTGCAGGGACCCCTGAACCATCAGTGCATACAATGGGGCAAGAAAGATGAGCAGATTGAAGATGGCTGGCTGGGTCAATATGGAGCTGGAAGAACCATGCTCCAGCTTGTGTCTTCCCGCTTTAAGAACACTCCAGTGGGAAAGGCAGAGGCTACATGTGGTTAGTGGTATGGAAATGATGTTTCTGCAGTGTATTGCAAATCCAGTAAGGCACAAGATCCTATCATTTTGGCTTTGACCATACTTCATAGTCTTTCCTACACCAGCACTCAAGCTCCAGAGGTTCAAATTGCAGACGTGTGTTTATTTTTATTTAAAAAAAAAAACCAGTTAATTTATTTTGCTATACTCGAGATAGGGTAACCCAGGCTGTCATAGAACTATGACACCCGGCAGTGATCTTCCTGCCTTGACATCCCAAGGGCTGGGATTATATGCACGAGCACCACAGCTGACCTGATTGTTCATTTCTGAAGTGGATAGACCCTAAGCAGTTCTCTCATTCTACAGAGGCAAGATGCAGAACGGGAGCCAAGCCCTAGCAAGTAATCAAGAACGGGACTGTCCTCTTAGTTCCTGGTTCCCATACACCAAGAGCAATCGTCTCGGCGTAGCTGTCTGTCCACTTACATTTTGTATGCAGAGAACACGACCGGTCCCAAACCATGCGCTCCTGAGCTGACTCTAAAGTCGGTGATTGAATTGTCAAACTGGTGGCCTTTTTAGAAACAAGAGGAAAATCTTATAGCCGCAGCCCTCGGATAACAGAAGGCGCACCATTCTGTGACATTCTGTTGACTTCATGGAGCTTTTAAATATTGCCTGTGGAGAGTAAAAATTACCCCAGCACACAGGAAGGAGCTCAGCCTATCAAGACCACAAGACCTTCCCTTGCATCAACAGCAAACACTCCCCCAGCATCTTCTCTTGGAGGGGCTCCTAAGATACTAATTAGGATTCAAGACACTCATTAATTTGTAGGATACTGAACAACCTTGCATTTTCCAGGCTTGTGTGGGCACCAGAGAAATGCTATTTAAGGATGCTAATATATACTCATCAACGCAGAAGACACAGCCCATTTCCCGAATTGTAACTCCTTTGTAAGAGAAGTAGCCATGGAATGTGAAAGCTCCTGCCTTAGGAATTAAGTAGGGATTTTTGAAGATGACTTTGATCTAATTTAGAGGTCCATGGGCTGTCTGGAGTCCAGGGAAACATAATAATTAAGTATTTCATAACCACGACTTGCTGAGGGCTGCGAATGTACCACCTAATGGTTGGAGGAGTAGAAACAGGAAAATTATAAGAATGATTCTCTTTTATGTCTTAAGATCACCAAAGATCATATTCCTTGATCTAAGAACCAGAGGATCAGTAGCAAGGTGTGGCTGTCATGTTCTGGCAGAGTGGCCTGTCACTACCACTGCTGCTAGGTGCCTCTGTGAAAGTGGGGTAGCATCAACAAATCTGGAGCTGCTATGAGAGTAAAGCAATTTTTGTAAATATCCGTGGATGGCAGAGAGGACAAGAAGATGTCGGTCCACTCTTCCACCAACTGCTAAAGGGAAATGCATACCCAAAGCCCAAGAAATCAACCACTTAAATTGAGAGGTCCCTGTGTAGGCTGAGGTATTTGTCTTCCTCAGATAGAAAAGAGAGACCGTGCGCGTCCATTTCACAGCTGACCTCGCCTCACCCGGCGTTGCTTCCCAGGGGGGCCCTGCGGGTGCATCTGTTTGCTCCTGTGGGCACCAGATATCTTTAACCTTTTGGGGCATTGACGTACATATGTGATTATTTATGGTTTTGCTCCCACCAATGGTTTGTTTTCTGTTCTGTGCTTACTGAGCATGCAGCCTTCAACCACCGGTGGCTTGGCTCCTGGGCAGACCCTACCGTGTGCCTTTGCCTCTCCTTCTGTCTCCTTAGCCACTGGCTCCCCCATTCCAAGTGGGGTTGTGCCGACATTCCCAGTGTGCTGGGCAGAGAGAAGAATCTTTCCTAGAACAGTGTTTACAAACTCGAGGTCCCGACCTAGGTGATTTTAGGGGACACAGGGATGTTTCCTTAAAGTGACATCTCATGATGTCTGGAGAACACCGTTCCTTTTTCAAATCATTCTAGTCCCTTTGACTCTAAAAATTATCAGAACGTTTCTTGTTAGCACCATTTAGCTGTTGGCTAAACAACACTCTTAGAAGCAGATTTCAGGTCCAGACATTTGACACGTATGAATCAAGTAATAAAGTTTTATTGTCATGGGTTTTAATATTTCAGTTTATGCCAAATAACACGCCACTTTTTATTTGTAATAATAAATGAGCCTCTAAAGATGTTTCCCTTTAATAACAGAATTCTTTGAGTTAGAAAGTGAAGACTGAAAAAATAAGAGCACAGAAACACATAAATATGTGAAAATGTGGGGGTGGGGCTAACACAGCTGAAGTTTCCTTTTTGTTTAGGATAACTGAGAGAAGCTAAATATGGCCAGGGAGGTGGACCAGTGCTGCTCTAAGCAAATGCAGGGGCCCTTTCTCCCTCCCTTTCTTCCACAGTCCTGTCCTTACTGTCATCACTAGGACACCATCACTAAGCTCACCATCACCTTCATCACCACTACTGATCCGTGCCAACATCTCACTACTCTAGACACCACCCCGCTCCTGCACTGCTAGACCAGGTTTTTACCACTCGGGCCTCTAGTGCTGGAAAGACATCCTACCAGCTTCCTTAATTCCGTACAGCCATTCTTACTTCCGGTGCCTCCAGGGCATATGTATGTATGTATGTATGTGTGTATGTATGTATGAATATGTATATATGTATGTGTGTATATATACATATAATAGATATAGATATAGATATAGATATAGATATAGATATAGATATAGACACACATATATGTTTTATATTTGCATATATACATACATGTGTGTATATATATATATATATATATATATATATATATATACACACACAAACTTGCTAAAACTTGGGAGTAAGGCTAACATAGCTAAAGTTTCTGAATATATATATATATATATATATATATATATATATATATATGCACATACACACACACACACACATCTATCAGCTTCTTACTGGGAACTTAACAGTATTTCCCACCAAAATACCTGGTCACATCTAAATTTTTCTCTCTGCCATTTCATGATGTTTCCATCTCTCCTCTGGGTCTCCTGTTATTATCCCATTGTTCAGTATCATTGTAAAAGCTCCGGAGCTGAGAACTGTCTTAGGCAGGGTTCTATTGCTGTGAAGAGACATCATGACCACAGCAACTCTTATGAAGGAACATTTAATTAATTGGGGCTGGCTTACAGCTCCAGAGGTTTAGTCCATTGTCATCATGGTGCGGGGAATTGATGGCACACAGGGGAGTAGCTAAGAGTTCTGCATCCAGATCTGCATGCAGCAGGAAGAGAAGACACTGGGCCTGACTTGAGCCTTGGAAACCCAAAGCCCACCCCAAGTGACACACTTCCTCCATCCAGGCCAGATATCCTAATAGTGCCACTCTCTGGTGACCAAGCATGGAATCTAGGAGCCCAAAGGCAACATCTCTACTCAAACCACTACAGTAACCTTATAAAGAAACACATCCACTTAGCTCACAGTTTTAGAATTTCAAAGATCCAGATCTGAGGATTGTCTTCTTGCTGGCAGAGTCTTAAGGAAGCCCAGAGCATGTGGAACACAAGGGAGCACATGTCTATTCCTGTCTGTCTCTTCTGGTCTCTTCTCCCCTCTATATAAAGCCACCAGTACTGTTGATGTCCTATTCTCTTCCCAAAAGACCCTTTCCAAACAGGTAGCTGGAATAAGTCACCACCCTCATAATTATTAGGCAGTATCTATAATGGAGAAATTTCAACACACCAAGCCTTGAGGGCACATGCAAACCATATCCACATCACAACATTCCCCCTTTGCATTTTATCTCTCTAGAATATTCCTTTTTCCCGTTGATGTCTTCATAGTTTTATTGTGAACACTTAATATGCTATTCAAGATTTCCCTGTAAGTTCAGTTTTTGATAGTTTGTAGTTATGGGTTTATGATTCATTTAATCGGTCTCTTATGAGATATTTTATTCATTTCTATTCACTCATTATAATGACCAACATTACATTGAAAACACTAATGAGCAACCCCACAGTCAAGCCTGTATATGAAATATACAATCAGAAAACTTCCTACATTGCAACAATCTAAACAAACAGGGATCAAGTAAAGCACAAGGAAAACAAGAACATTCTAGAATGTCACTATAAACAGGGACCTTCAATTGTTGTAAATTAAAAAAAAACCCAAAAAACCAAAAAAACAAAACACCTCATTTGGGGTGTGGTGGTAAGCTAAGCAGGTGCTCAGTACTCAGACCCTGAGATGATGTAACAGCCTGGGCAGCATGACAAGATCTTATCAATAAAACAGATATTCCTTCAGATCATCTAACCTTGCTGTTTCTCTGAGGTGAGAGCAAGAAGAGTTAGAACAGCACCAGGACGGCATGTGTTTGCCCTTTCATAGACCAAGAGAGACAGTCACTGCCAAAACCTCATAAATGCTGAAATTGTGATTGGAAGGCGTCCAGCTCCCTTTGGAACCCCAGTAGTCCCCAGACTGCAGGTCAGCAGTTTGACAAAGTGGCAGCCTTTGGTCCCAACTCTGTGTACCAGCAGGGGTCAGGTACATGACCTGGAGCTGCTTTAGAGAAGTAACTTATTTTTGTTTGGTGGGAAGCAAGAGTGTAGGGGTGAGAAGATATTGCCCTAAATATGATATGATCCAGCTGTCCAAACATGGGCGATTCAGCTCGGCCTCTCACCCGGCTGCACATCCAGATGTTTGCCCTCACACAGCCATAATGATCTGTCCTTCTATCGAGTGTAACTTGTACTAATTGTGTTTGTCAAAGACTTGCATTTGGTTTTAATAAGGAGTCATCTATTTTGATTTGGTCAGACCCCCCTGAGTTTTAGTATTGGACACAGCCCACATTATTAAGAAACTTTAAATCCCAACTGCCCTACGCCTTGTTATTATAATCACTGAGGTTTCTATTCCATCTCAGTTCAAATAAAAGAAACATCAAGACTACAGAAATTATTTGAATCGGTTACCAGTATCTGTTAGAATTCAAATAACTCTTATACATCTATACACTCTCCAACCACTGAATTCTCAGGATGGCAATGGGTTCTTAATATTTATTTATCTTTGTTCTCAGAAGTCTCCAGCAATTACATTTCATGGTTAGACCGGCTTTCAAATTCTGACCAGATGTGTGGTCTTTCCTGGGTCACCAATAATGTCTCTGAATTTAATTTCCTCATTTAAAAATTAGAGGATTATAAGATGTTATTGTGAAGATTAAATATCGTAGACTATTTTAAAAATACTCACCAGCATAGTTGCTGGATAGCATATATGCAAATATACAGGAGTTCTTTCTGTTCTCTCTTTACAAAGTCTTTGGTAGAATCTGACTTTGGAATCTCATGTCTGGCCTGACCTCCAGGAGAGTGAGTTAGATTTTCAACAGCTTCAGTGTCCTGCAGTTTTTTAGGTTATCCTTTTTTTTTTCCCTCCTGAGAGACAAAGCAAGAAAAGCACATGAAACCTAGCTAAACTGAGAGGAAGCAAGAACTGTTCTCTACGAGCCCCTTTCTACAGGATTGGCCCATCGTTTGACTTAATGCTCTGCCAACCCCAAGCAATCTGAATTTCTCAAGGGCATCAGCAAGACATGCCAGGAGAACAGAGTCGCAGAAAGTCATGTACACTGCCTGCTATGCTGCTGTGAACTCAGCGTGTTTCTTCAGAATTCATGGCCTGAAACTGTGTGATTCCAGTATGTGAAGGTTAGCTTCCTAAGGAAGTCATACTCAGGACGTAAGGACAACATATTCATCATTAAAAGTAAAGAGCCCTATCTGATTAATTACAGTTATTCTCCCAGACCTTTCCAAACTGTGACCCATTCTTGGAGAGAAGACAAAATTAAGTTTCCTCATCTATAAAGTTGAAGCCAAGGCAAAGAAAGATGGAGACACCCAAGCAAGATGTCCTCCCAGTCTAGGTGCATCTGCAAGCAGCCTGTTCTCTTCCACCCCTCATCTCCTTAAGTGCCCACATATACCCTGCCTTCCCTTTAGTTTCCTCCTCACCATGAAATGCTCTGCTCCATTCAGGTTTGCTGCCTCACGTGCTCCTTAATCACCCAACTCCCATCCCTTACTTCAGCTCCTGATGTTTTACTATCTGTAGACTGAGACAAATTTAAGACCACATTAGGAAGAGGCAATAAACATCTGGGGCACAGATCTGAGGAACATGGATAGGGCTGGTTTTCCAATGCAAGAGTGCCTCGGAGTGACGACCCTACAGCAGAGGGACCTTCCCCACTTGGTTTTCTGGACCTTCTTTGAGCCAGGCAGAAGCCACACCTGGTCTCTACACAGTTCCCTACAGTTTCTAGTCATTGTGGTAATCATAGTCTATGACTAAGAGCCCCTTCGCACAAATCCATGAACAAAGTTGCTTAAAAAGACCCACTACACGCTTAATGATCATGAACACAGGCCAGCTAACTGCTGGATATGCTCTGCTGTGAACCCAGTGTGTTTCTCCAGAATTCATGGCCTGAAACAGTAATTCCAGTATATGAAGGTTAGCTTCCTAATGAAGTAATGAAAAGTTAAGTGAGAACCGAAAAGGCACAACCCTGATCCAAATATTAGAAAACACTCAGAGTCCATGTTCTCTGGCCATTTGCAATACACTGGGAGAAACTCCGGCAGATACGTATAGCTCACACCTAGATTCTGGACTTCCAGTACCTAAAACTGTGTGAAAATTAAGTTCGGTTGCTTAAACCATTAGGTCTGCTTGGTATTTTATTATGGCAGCCCTGCATACTGATACTTGTGATATTTGGGTCAATCCACTAAGGAATTATAATACCTTCTATTAATCTAATGGACACTTAGGAGGAGTGAGGAAGAATAAATCTTTAACCCTAAATGTTAAAAAAGAAAAAAAGAAAAGATGAGGATGGACCAGAGAGATGGCTTAGCAGTGAAGAAGAGCACTCGTTGCTTCTGCAGAGAAGCTGGATTCAGTTCCCAGAATCAGCACGGTAATCACATCCATCAGTAACTCCGGTTCCAGGGATCTTTTGACCTCAGGCATGTACTTGGTATGCATACATACATACATACATACATACATACATACATACATGTAGGCATGCTCATACACACAAAATAAAACAACATTCATCCACACAAAATAACCATGTCTTTAAAAAGAGATGAGGAAACCTAGACATAGAGAGATGAGACCTACGTCACAGCCCCCCACAGTTACAGGATGAGGGTAAGATTCTGAACCCAGGTTCTCAGAGACTGTGTGACTTTCGTTGTATCTATACTATGGAACAAAAAGTTTTGCTCTGAATAAGTTACAAGACATATAAATTAAATTCAAAGTATAAAAATAATTTGGAAAATCATTTGTTTTGAGGTACAGTGTACTTACTGCATTTGTTAAGACAATGATACTCTGGTTTCTCTTCTGATTGTGTAAATCTCTCCCTTTAACTAAAGATTTCAGACAATAATCCAAATGTCTGAAGCAACAGTAGTTTAAAAATTTGACATATGGACTTCTTGTTGAACTAAAAACACTTTTTACTGACATAATTGTGTCATTGCCGCACTTTCAACATAATTAAATTTTATTCACCTTTCCCAATATTGTTACTAAGCTTTAAATCACTCTGCTATGGAATCATGGCTCAAAAGATATGAGTTTCTTTGGTGAGATTTTTTTTTTTTATGGCAGAAAAATGAACATATCTAGTCAAGGCATGCCCTCATACATTCACAGTCAGTACAGTGTTCAGATCCTACCATGGGCCAGGCAACATAAAGATGGCTGTAAGGGATCAGGGAGGTGGGAAAGGTGTTGAACTGTGTATTAGAGAGTCTGTGTGTGGTCATGGAAGTGGAGGCCAATGGTAGAAAGTACAAAGAGAGGGACATTTACGTGTGAAATGTATGAGAAGTAAAGAGACTGAGTTGGAGCACCAAAGCAGTGTGAGTCCCGGGCTCTGAACTTAGGACAGCCCCGGGAACACAAGGCTCTGAACTTAGGACAGCCCCGGGAACATAAGACCCTGAACTCAGGACAGCCCAGAACACAAGGCAAAGGCCCTTGGCCAGCACTTAGCCAGGATTAGTTCTCCAGGTATTTGTAGTTCATTTAATAGTGCCTGTTTTTATTTTTATTTTTCTGATGGCTCTCCTATATCACTAAGTGTATAACAGCACTGCTTACAAGCTTTAGAACCTGTTGGTTTCATACTTTAACGAGTGTGGGATTAGCCCGCTCTAAGAGCTTGATCGTTCATCTCTCTTAGTTTCAATGTTGTTATTTTCCTTTTTTGCTTGCCTTTAAAACTTTAAATAGAATAGTTACATCTTTATTTCTTAAATTATGAAACACAGGTTGACTCTCAAGTCCTGATATTTTTGTTTTTATATCGGTCTATCTATCTATCTATCTATCTATCTATCTATCTATCTATCCATCTGCCTATCTTTGTTTTTTTTGTTTTTGTTTTTTGTTTGTTTGTTTGTTTGTTTGGGGTTTTTGTGACAATATTTCTCTGTATAACGATGCTGGCTATCTTAGAACTCGATTTGTAGATCAGGTTGGCCTTGAACTCACAGAGATCCACTTGCCTCTGCTTCCCAAGTCCTGGGATTAGAGGTGTGCACCACCACAACCATACCCAACCCCCCTTTTTATAAGCTAAAAATATCAATCTTCTTATCCCTTGTTAAAGCTTTCATTTCTCATTTTGCCAGTAATGAGGCAATTTTTTAATTTTCTATTTTTTTAAAAAAATTTTTAATCTTCTATTAAACTTATCTTGACTGAACATAAAGCATTACTTCTGAGCATAATTAAGGCTTGCCTGTGGGATAATTTTAACTATGTTAACAATGTTTGCCTTGTTCTGACTACTTATAGAGTGCTTGCTACAGGATTAAATACTGGGCTTTGATGATGTATTTCTATGCATTTAGGCTTAACTTACTTCTTCTTGTCCAATTGATCCCCACATACTTTTTGTCTCATTTGCATTTTCAAACATTGTACATGGTATCACATTTCTGGAGACATCCACACCTCTTATGCCTTTCTATTGCCAACATTCCCCATCTTCGGATTTTTCCTTTGCTCTGCATTTTGCCAGTTCAAACTGAGTGACTTCTGACAGTGTGTGGAGAAGGTTAGCTTCAAGTTTTCTTCACAACCCTGCTTCTCAGAGGATTTCTTTGGTTCTTTGGAAAGATTTCTTCAGGTGATCTTTCAGATACATTTATAATCCATGGGAAGCCCTTTGCCTAATTCTTGTTCCATTGTAAGGGAACTCCTTTTTCTTTATTCTATTTCCTCTTTATCCCAAATATTCTGGAATTTGACAACAATATGTGTAGTTATTTATCATCATGTCAAGAATGCTTAGATTCATAGACTCTTGGTATACTTTCTATGAAGGCTAGCATTAATGTGGTCTTTCCTCCAGGGTGACAGAACAAAGAGCTCAGGTCAATTTGAAGTGTTCCAATCATGTGGCATAGTAAACCATATGAAAACATAGCGTAATAATGACACAATCTACAGAAAACCATCATGCCGAGTAGTAAACTGGTGGCATTGTTTCTGAGTGCTTTCTACATTCATGCTCTCTCTTCTCTTCCTCCATTCCCTGATTCCCTCTCTCCTTTTTTCTTGCCTCCCATACATGTCACCCCTCTCCAAAAGGATCATATAGATGGAAGCTTCCCTAGCTCACAGTTTGAGGGTTTCATGGTGTAGATGCGTTTCACAAAGCATTTGTATTCAGGAAGCAGAGAGTGATGGATGCTGGTCCTCGGCTTGATGTCTCCTTTGTATGCAGTTTGGGGATTCTGTTGCTCATTTAAGGAGGATCGAGAAACCCCCTACCAGACACGCCCAGAGGCGTGATTCGAGACCCTGTTCAGTTTATAGTCTATATTAACCATCAAGTAGGAGTATCTGAAACACTTACTTGCAATTAATCTGCATGCATAGTTTCTTCTCCAGATAACCACATAGTTTCCCATAGTCCACTCCTGCTCTCTGTCGGACCCTTTCTTGTGACTGGTGATTCATATATGCTGTGTCTTCTACACTTTTCATAGGGTTTTGGCAGAAAGGATCTTGCCCATTTTTTAAATTTCCCTGTTTCTTTGGGAGTTTCCTTATCTGAATTTTCTCTCTGAGGCTTCCTATTTATTTATTTATTTATTTATTTATTTATTTATTTATTTATTTGGAGACAGGGTTTCTCTGCATAGCCTTGGCTGTCCTGGAACTCACTCTGTAGACCAGGCTGGTCTCGAACTCAGAAATCCGCCTGCCTCTGTTCTCTCTGAGGCTTCCTATTTATTTATTTATTTATTTATTTATTTATTTATTTATTTGGAGACAGGGTTTCTCTGCATAGCCTTGGCTGTCCTGGAACTCACTCTGTAGACCAGGCTGGTCTCGAACTCAGAAATCCACCTGCCTCTGCCTCCCAAGTGCTGGGACTAAAGGCATGCACCACCACGCCCAGCTTCTGTTTATTTTTAAAGTTAAAAAGATGCTTGTCTAACTTTATCTTTCTAAACATATCAGCCAATGGGAGGTGCAGACCTCTGTCCATGGGAACCAAGCTGCTCTTCCACAGATCTTACTTTTGATGAGTGAAATGGTGCTGCTCTTGATGCTGGCAGCCCTCCAAATATAACACAGGGAGGCTTATCAGAGACACTGACATCCTCTCTAATTACCCTGCTTTATTCTGGACAGCTTGTCTGGTCATTTAGAGAAACACGCTCTTTCTATTTGCAATAGCAAGGGAGTTGGATGACCGCCTGTTTTGTTCTGAGCACTTGAACCTGCAAGTAAATAATTCTTTCTACTTTACTTCCCACAGCAGCCCTCCATTGGCATTTCCCTAGCTGTACGGCTACATGACTCCTTTAGGCAGAAGCCTGGCCTTTTCCATGTGAAGCTAGTCCAGTGTGGATTTTGCATTGTCCACCCTGGCCCAGTCAATTGTCTTCTATATTGCTTCCTGCCTCCCAGAAACTTGCTAGTTTCCATACTCTTGTGAACCTCTTCTACGCAGGCCGTTGTCCCTTCGCATCATATCTATGCTATTCTAGAAGGAAGAAAGAATAAACACCGTGTTCCACATTTCATCTTGAACACGGCTCCATTTATTTTCATTGCCAGCCCATAGTGTGTGGGTTAAGCTAGGCTAAACTGAAGCAAGATGACCTGAAGGCACATCAGCTATAATAGTGGAGTTCACATTGATGCAAAATGATTCAAGATTTCTGGAAGTGGCTCTCCTCAGTGAATCTAGGACTCAGGGCCTCCTGGGATCTGCTCATAGGCAGTGGAAGAGTAGAGAGTATATAGAAGACATGTTTGCCTCTTAAAAGCTTCTGTTCAGAAGCACACATGTCTGTTTTGCTACTTTTGGGGACTGAGAGCAAGTTCTATTCCCATGGGAAATCCAAGGAACCCGAGAGCCAGTCTCAACCCAGGGAGCCATTTCCCAGCTATACCTCCATGTGATGGAGTGAAGGGTAAGTCAGTTTTGACATCTGGTCTACCTCACATGACATTTAACCCAGAGTACAGGTACTAGACAATGGTAAGAACTGGGCAGAATCATGCTTTGCTCAGTGATAATCATCAGTCTTCATGACAGCAGAGTGGATGACAGCTTTCTACCTACAGATTCCCAATAGCTGTGGCATGCATTTTGCTGAGTTGCTTTGAAGAGAAATTCAAAGAAAATGATTCTCACTTACTAAAAATCTATGTGTCAGGCATTGTGCTGAGTGATTTCCATATAACCCAGACAACACATGTTCTCTCTGAGTCACAACAAAAGCTGTCTCTGTTTATGAAATCTGGATTCTCTGTGGGAGAGGCACAGGAATTCAGCATCTCTTTTTGATGAGGGATTCGATGTAAAATAGTTGTTCACCTACTAAGTGGTAGATATACCGTCAAGACTGAGGGGTACGGGCATGGGAAAGACTTCATGCCTTCAAGCTTAGCTTTCCTAAAACACAAATGAGCCATGACGGCACAGTGCGATGAGTGGTGTGCTGGAGGCAGAGGGAGGAAGGGTTTTCTCTACTGAGAGGGACAGGGATGGGAAGGCAGGTTGAACAACTGAATGGGGCCTTAATAAGTATCTAAGACTTTGCCAGAGAAGAGGGGTTAGATAGGCTCGATGGTTAACCTTCACTGTCAACCTGACTGGATTTCGAACCACCTAGGAGACACATTTCTGTGAGACGGTTTCCAGAGAGGTTTAACAGAAGTGGGAAAACCCAACCTGAATGTCACCTGCACCAAATTAGGGGCTGGCTCCCAGTCTAAACACAAAAGGAAACCAGAAGAGGCCTCTTGAATACCCCCATCCATCTCCCTGTGCTTTGGATCTGCAGAACACAGCACAACCAGCCAGCTCCTGTTTTTCCTGTCATGTATTCCCCACCATAACAGTCAATATCCCCTCAAACATAATAATAAATCCTTTTCTTAACTTGATTTTTTATCGTGCATTTTGTCATAGCAATAAGAAATATAACTAGTAAGAGATTAACATATGATGGTCAAGAAACATGGATTGTCCATGGAGACACTAGCAAAGAGTTTACTGCTGGGTACGAAGGTACTTAGAAAGGTGAGTGAGTCTTTAATGGCAAATTGATAGTGAGAAGGGGGATGGAGGAATTGATAACTTTTAATCTATTTCTTTCTAGAACTCCCAGTGTCAAGCTGTCTCTCTACTCTCACTTCTGGAGAGAAGAGAGTGGATGACTTAGATAAGAACAAAGTTCCTTAGCCTTACTGGAACAACTGATATTTCAAGCTATATAGGTCTTTGAGGATGAGGCTGTCCTGTGCATTTTACAATGGTCAGCATCACCCCTGGCTTCAACCGTAAGTAACAGTAACATCTCCTCTAAGTTCTGACACTGGCAATTGTTGCCAAATCTTATCTCATATTCCTTAGGAAAGGGTTTGGGGGCAGAATGGCCCTAATTGAAAACAGCATCAAGCAGATGTATCCTTGCTTACTTCTTCTCACACAGAACTAAGTATAGAGTTTTATATGTCATGGCTCTTTGACCAATATGATAATGCATCTTTTGAACCCAGAGTATCTTTTTAATTAGCTAACAGTCCTGTCCTGGCTTGGAGTGACATTACAAAAAGCAGACAGGGAATGTTAATTACCCTAACTTTTTTTTTTATTATTCTTCCTTTTAAACTGTCTGTTTCTTCAGTAAGCATCATGTGTTTTAACAGGCATTACATATACACTAAGTGTCTTAAGGTAAAAAAAAACCCAAGTCACCTTTAAGAAATAGAACCCATGGACAGCCACACAGATTAAACATGATTTCTGAATGTCCCTTCTTTTCCTTTCACCTCTGTGACCTAACCTACTAAAAATAGTTTATTTACTTCAGACACCCCTGTGGTCCATCTGGAGAAAATATCAGTCAAGCCTCTCCATTTTTTCTTGGCTAAATGTGTGCTTCT
This sequence comes from Mus minutoides, assembly GCA_902729485.2. Lineage (NCBI taxonomy): Eukaryota > Metazoa > Chordata > Mammalia > Rodentia > Muridae > Mus > Mus minutoides. Next base: position 799,529 of record LR750185.1, on the reverse strand, counting down.
TACACATCTGGTGTCTAAAGCATAGAGATCCCTCTTTAATCAATGGCTTAGAATAGCATCAGTGTAAGCACCTGTCAGAGGACCCATCCAAGAATTGATTGCATCCCAAGATTTGCCAAAAGTGTGATCAAGACATCTATCTGATTTCTCAGACAAGCTGTCTAAGTGGAGTATTGACTTACCATTTCTCTAGTCTCTGCACAAAGTCAGCTCATCAGGAAGCAACGGGTTTGGCCCAGTCTCTATTATTATTCAGACATCTCATAGAAACGCTTTGGGCAGCAATTTTGCTCTTTCTCTCTGAAGAGTGAAATACATGACACATCCATCTGTGAGAAAAAGAGCTGTCTTTGTAAATTCATAGCCAAAGATGCTGTGGATTACAATCCGGTGTCAAGTTCTAAGGAGTTGGAGTCTGGTTCCAGCAGAGAGGCAGGAGAAGCCAAAATGCATCTTCAGACCAAGTATGGGCCAGTGCCCAACCCAGCACTGTGAGTGCCAGAGGGAAGGTTTCACATCTCCTTAGGCTTCCGGGATGTCATTGACTAATGGGTTGCCAAGGAAAGAAATGTGCTCTAGAATAAGAAGGGGTGCTGTCATCTGTGATCTAGAGAAATATATTCATGCTGTGGTTTTCTTGACATGTCCCACATGTTTGTTGGACATGTGAAACATAGGGAGAAAGGAAAGACATCCCACTATTAATGAGGTGGGCAACCCAAGGCATTTAATTTGAACAGAGAGACAGAAAGCAAATAGACAATGGCCAGATCGTGTGGAAAACGAGAACGCTGACTCAATCAGCAGTGCCCAGCCCTGGGGAACCAGTTCATCATCTATCCTGGCCATCTTAGGAAGCCAGTCAACTCTCTTAGACTTGCCGCTTCTAACAGCAATCCAGGAAGCTAACCTAGATCATCCGATGAGAGCAGTCTTAAACGACTTAGACTTGATGAGTAACGGATACCTTTCATAATGCTATTGCTTCTAACTTAGGGCAACCAGAGAAAGCCCAAAGTACATACCAGCCAATTACAAGAAGGGTGCTAGCTCCACTTAGCTGCCCACCCACAGCTTCATTTGGACCAGTGTACTCAGGCAGCACACACCTGAAGCCTCCTGTCTTCTGCTACGGGGCCTCTCTCCCCTTCTGCCTGCCTCTGCTGAAAACCAGCAACAGTGGCAACTTCCCTATTGTAACCACCTTAGAAGCTGTTGATTCTCATTTGACAGGTCTTCATTTTCATGAGTATATTCTACGTAATACAATGTAACCTTGAACTCCCAGCTACTAAAACATGGTAGAATACACATGGAAAGGTGTGTGCGTGTGTGTGTGTGTGTGTGTGTGTGTGTGTGTGTGTGTGTGATATTCCTACCTTGCTTGCCTGAGCACCGAGTTTTTTTTTTTTTTTTAACCTGGAAGGATTCTATTCTTTTCTCCCCTCCCTGAAGTAATCCCTTCCAGGTTTCTGCTTCTGAAGAGCTTCCCTGCCTCACATATGCAAAATCCCAAGAAATTCTATCATTGCTCCTGTTGGGATGTCCATAGCAGCTCAGCATGCAATAATCCATAGGAAATAAAAGAGCATTTTTGGAGCAATTTCAATATTCTTTGCATATGCCGTCTCACCAAATCTTCCCCTGCTTTGAGGCAGGACTTCCTCTGTCTGTGGCACAGATGGTGAAAACAAGAGCTTTGTGCAGACAGAGTTCAAGATGTGTCTGTCTTTCTTGGTTAGGTGTTTGAGCCCCACAAATAGATAGGTTTTTTTTCTTTTTCTTTCTTTTTTTTTTTTTTTGCAGAGCAGTTGCTGGATTAATAGAAGAGAATTCATAAAGGCTTGGTGAGTGAATAAACTAACAATTGGGTTTCCATGAGGCAGGAGAACTGGATTCATTTATAAGCTTATCCTGGTCTAGGGACCAATTCTGCAGTGTAGACCAGATGCCTCTTATAGATATTAGGGTTAGAAGGCAAATGTTTTCTCCCACCCACAGTCAATTTCTCTGGACAGGAAATCAGTCACCATAGAGCCCCAGGTGGAAGCTTTTGGCTGTTTATAGCGCTGGCTGTGTAGGGCTGAGGTTTTGATGCCCATGAGTCACATATAAAGATTTATACAGTCAGCAGCAGTGGTCTCCTGCCTCAAGAGAGAAGATGCATGTCCATGGGTAATCTACAACCCATGCCTAAGCAATGGGAGAAGAAAACGTTTTGTAAGTGGTGTGTATGAGAGAGTGCCATTTCATTCAGCTTAGGGGAGTTATACATCTATGGTGCTTTGGGCTTACTCAATTATTTTAAACACTTTTTTTTTTTTTAAATGGACAGTTGTCATAGCAACAACAAAAGCAAATATTTTGAAGGGGAAAAAAATCTTTCCCCTTTGAAGTGATCATTTTTACCTTTGCCCATCATCTGCCCATTCTTTTCCATCCATAAACATCTTAACCTTGTAGTGTATCTTTCCATTTGACATGACATTGGAAGCATTTTTTTTAATGCAAAAGTTTTCTATTTAAAATGCCCAAACCGCCCACACAACATTCCATGTCATGTGAACCAATTCCCCCATTATTGTGCAGTCATTGCAGTTCTTGTGTTTTTATTATACTTAGGTCACACTGCAGAAAGCCACTTCTCCCATATGGAGTATCTGGATTATTCTGGTTACTTCCTCAGAAACAGTCACAGGTGTAGAATCCGGCATTTATCTGTAGTGCCCGCTGCATTAGTGGCATACTGCCTGGCAGAAGCTTTTTTGCTATTTCTTAGAGTCAGTCAACTGCTCATAGGGTTGGGGACTAGAGAGTTCATGATGCAGGCAGGACCTTCTTGAACAGAATGGAAAGGTGTTCACTGAGGTGGCCTGACAGGCTGCTCATGTGGAGAAAATGCACTGCAAGATTGGATTGATTGGAGTTTTTTTAAACAAAATGACTTTGCTCTGATTAGGGGAATTCTCACAGTGGGACCAGGGACTTCCTCTTCTCCTTTCTGAGTTCTGCATCACATACACATCGAAGTGACGATAACGCCAGAGTCAGACTTCTAACAGAAACGTTGAAATTTCTACTTGCAACCAAGAGCCATCTTTCAAAGGTCCTTCCCTGGGAACTTCTTGCATAATTACTAAAACATGATAGCATTATTAGGGAATTCCATTCATTGCCTTATCTTTAAATATTTGTGTGTGTTTCTCCAGCCACATAGAGCACATAGAGCACATAGAGTTTTTCCTTAAAAATACTAAATAGGCTAGAACCTCAGAGTCAATGATACATGAGCTATGCATATGCTTAAACATAACATTTTTGCACTGTCTGCAGTGACCCTTCTGGTTGCCTGTTCTGTGTGTAGGTTTTCATGTAGATAAAAACAAAAAACAAACAAACAAACAAAAAGACCAAAACAAACAAAACAAACAAACAAACAAGCAAACAAGCACTTGCATTTTAGTTGCAGTGATATGTGATTTGAATCTTTCAGTGGACAAGTATTTATATTTTGTCTGTTAACTTAATATTTATCCCCCCAAAATCTTGACTGCAAGCATTGGCTGAAGGATCAATGCATAATCTGCTTGCTTGATACTGTAGCTATTTCCAGGTGAGTGTTAGATGTTATATAGACATCCCTCTGTCAGGATTTCCTGCTTTACTACATATGCCTAGATATTACATTTAGGGTCATTTTAACATGAGCGTAGTTGTAGACAATGTATAAATGAGTATGATTGTGTCCCAATAAAACATCACTTGCAAAAAATGGGGTGTAGCTAGACTTGACTCATTATTTTTCTAGCCTCAATGTGGAAGCCACAACCAACATGTGAGATCACAGCTCTGACAAGGTAGTTCCGTGGAAGCTCATGGCTAGAAAGGAAGTCAGAGAACCTATTTCTACAGATACCCAGTAAAACCTTTAGGAGTTAGTAACTGAATGAATATAGCATTTGGAGCAAGAAGGTCTTTCCCCCATACCTCCAGAGAGATTCACAGTTCGTTCAGATGACTTTAGACAGACATCTACTGAGCATCCCTGAGTGAAGTAAAGACAATGGGATTTGCATCGGCTGATGATGAGTGAGTGTGTACAGTTAGGGAAGCAGAGAGGTGTCAGAGTCAGTATCAGCAAAGTCCCAAGGGGGCTGACACAAGAGGGCTTCATGGTCTATAGAGGCATCCTCTGGTAGGATGCAGGTGTGGTAGTCATTGCTAGCAATTCCTCTAGGTTCTGCCCAACAGCTTCTTAGCAACAGCTTGCATGCGATGCCTTCCTGCTTGCCCCAGACCCACCGTGCCAACTAGGCAAAATGTGTGTCTAACCAATTGTCTCTTTGCTAATACGTAGCCACTACATGCTGTGTGAATGGATGCTGTTGCCTTCAGATTTTTAAAAAATATATATAAGCTTAAAGTTATTTCATAGTGCTCTACTGCTATTTTACATTGTTTTACCTTATTTCTAGATCTAAAAATGTTTCACTGCTCATCCTTTCCAGACTCAAGCATATTTTTAAAGTTCACAGCTGAAATAGTAATCAAAAGTCTATGCTCAGGTAATTTTTAATCTCATGACATTCCATTCTGGGATGTAACCAACACATGGCTTATCACCATCTTTGCTAAGGGCTGGAAAAGGTAGAGCTATAGTTTCAGCACCATCTTGATTAAGGGCAGTCAAGTGACATCTTGCTTGGTGCTTGCAACAGGGCAATAGCATGTGACCTGAGCACACCAAACAAGCAGGTCCCTAAAGATGCTTTTCAGTTGAGATAAGATGAAAATGTTTTCTCTCCTGTCTTTGTCAATTGTTAAAATATTCTATGTTTTTATTCCTTGAAAGCTGGTTTATTTTGATATCATTTTAGAGGTTTGTAACATTAAAAAGTTCAAAGATCACTACCTTAAAAATGCTTAGCCTTGTTTTTGTTAATGTTATCAAGTTATAATATAGCTTTATATTTTCATAAGCTATAGATTTTTATAATGATACACCATATAAAATTCAAGGGCTCCCCATCTCTTGATGAACTATGCTTATAGATTTAAACCTTTTGCTTTGATACTAAAAGAGTTTCAATTCAGAATCATGAGATATAAAATACTTGGGTGATAACAGAAAAATTATCTAACATCCAAATGCTACAGATTTCTCCTCCTCCTTCTACTGTTGTGATATTAGGACTTTGAAAGTTCAGAATTCCAACATTAGTCAATGGAGTGCTGATAAATTATTGACCTAACTCTGATTAAAAAAAAAAAACATTCCACTATATGGTCTACTTTCATAATCACAAGTTCAAAATTTTAAGTTTCCTTTGGTTGTCTTTTAAATACAGACATAAAAATGTCTCATGCCTAGTCTATATGGTCAGCTATCATAGTCATGAACTCAAGAGTTTAAATATAGACTTAGAGATATTTCTCATTATGCTAAATGTATATACATTCAGTCTTCTGGATAGAGGGGAAATTCCATCATTCTCCTTCTACTCCCCAAAAGGTTTTTTTCTTTCCTTAGCTCATCTGAAAGAATGTTCATGCTGCTAACAAATTTATGTCTTTTGTAAACTTAAAAAGATTCTTATAAGTTCCAGGATACCCACTGGGATCTACCTCTTCATGGGCCAAGTGAACTCCATCTGGATAAGTACCACTGTCAATCACTATCCTAAGTTCCCCCCTGTTGCCTATTCCAGAAGGTGGGACTCCTTCCCCATTCTCTAGTTTTTGGACTCCCCTCCCTAACCACCAAGACCATGAGCCTAAAGGTTTCAAATGTATACCCAAGAAAAAGGCCACCCCCCTCAACCTAGTTAACTTTATTTTCTGCCTCTAATACATGTTTCAGCATCCTGAGGCATTTACTCAAAAGCTGTATCCAGGACCCCTCCAGAAAAACAACCCACAGATGCTCTCAGGTCTACCCTCACAGCCACAAATGGTCCCACAGACCCTGGACAGCAAAGAAAGAAACAGCTCTCTGAGGGCTTGACCAACATCCTCATCCCAATTTTCTTAGGTTGCCAGAAGAATCGCCACCCCGGAAGTCAGCAGGAAGTAGTTTAAAGAATTTGAAGACCTCTCTCCAGGCCCACCATCACTCCTGTTCTAATTAAACAAAAATGGAGGAAAGTTTGTTTTCTCTAGCCTCTGCCCAACAGCTACCTAGCAACAGCTTTCATAGCCACCTGCCAGGTGCGAGCCAACCTGGTGAGTATAAAAAGGACTGCTCTGCTTCTCTGTCTCTGTCTCTCCTCCTCCCCCCTTTTTCTCCATCTTCCCTCCCTCTTCCTTCCCCATATGCCAGCCAGGTTCTTCCTCTCTTCCTCCTCTCTTCCTCTTTCTCTTTTCTCTTTCTGTTCTTCTCTGGCCCCCACCCTCCCTGCCTCTACCCCTTTCCAAGTCTCTGCTCTGCTCCCTGGCTCCCTTCCCCAAATAAACTTCTTTTTATATTAGGCCTGCCATCTGGCTGAGGTGATTTCTCAGGGGGAATGCCCCAGCACGGACTCACCGCATTCTACCGCCACCGTTTCATAAAACACAGCAGTCATGACAGGAGCCGTGTGAAACCCAGCCCTACTTTGTCCCCTCTAGCAGCCTAAGGTGTCTTTCTCTGACATACATTTCTACTCAAAGAAGCCAGGATTCTTGATTTACACAGCAAAAAGGCATTCCAGGATACGTCTCTATGAGACAATCGGAGTTTATTAATACAATAGAAGTAGAGAGATGGAGAGAGAGAGAGAGAGAGAGAGAGAGAGAGAGAGAGAGAGAGAAACTACAAGTTAGACTCACATGGTAGACAGGAAGGAGCCTTGGCTAGGTACTAAAGATGGTGAACTTCCAAGATGGCTCCTTCCTTACCTTCCTGAACTTTGCCAAAAGCCAGACAGCTTAAAACAAAGGCTTGCAGTCTGCTGACACTCAGCAGCGCCCTCTGCTGATGGACTGGCTCAACAAATCCAAGGTCTGATGAGGGCAAGTTACATACACAGCTGTGGTGGACCAACCAATCCTCCTAGCCTTTTTTCAAATCAACGAACCCTAAATTAAGGGAGACTTCCCGAGTCTTCACTCTGTTTTGCAGAAGGTCGTGTGTCCCCCCCCCGCCCCCCTGCTTCCTGCCCCCGCTGTGGGCCTGCTGTACCCATGTTTCCTCATCCCCAGTAAACGCCTTTCTTCAACTGCTAATTCTGTCTGCTCTGTTTTCTGTGTTTGAGATTTCTCCACTGCTACCTGTCACCCTTGAGCTTTCACCCACCATCTTTAACTGGCAGAGAAAATAAGCCCGATCAAGACCCCAGAAGCGTAGTTCATATCCTAAAGTGGCTTTGATTTTCTCAGTAGAAAGGGGCATTTAAGTGTTTTAAAGTGTGTGTGAGTGTGTGTGTGTGTGTGTGTGTGTGTGTGTGTGTGTGCATGGTTTTGGTGCATGACTTTGAAATTACATTGTCTGAAGGATATAAGAATTTAGTAAAAGTGTTTTCTGTAATTTTTTTCTTAGCTAAGGAACTTTCCTTTAGTAAATGGACTCTTAAGTGTCTTCTTTGGGGCACTGTACAGGATTATAGGCTACGATTGAAGCGATTAAAGCGTAGGTCAAAAGGCCAAAAGAATCCTTATTAGAAAGAAATCAAGCTGTGTGTGTTGACTATAAACATGGTTTGCAGTGTTGTCTGAGAATCTTGACTCCTACCCAGCAGGTGTGAAGAGTTCTTTCTCTTCCTCCGTCCTGTAATTGCACCATCATCGCTCTGTTCTACTTCAGTCTGACCCTCAAACTGCCAGTTAAAGATTCAGTTCGGCCTGGCAGCCAAGGATGTAGGGACCAGAGTGAAAGAGGGAGAGGAGCCATCTTTAGAAGCACCAATCACTTGTTTAGCTGTGAGCATTCAATAGTAGTAGCTCCAAACTCTCCCACGGAGGGGCTTTCCTGCTGCTAATCGAGTGGTGAAGGCTGTTTTTGGAATTTTGAGCAGTCTTGTTGGAGCCTCTTTAATGGAGTCCTATATTATAAAGGCCTTTTTACAATGCATCATAGTTCATCTGTTACCACTTTGATCTTTTTCTCAAAAAACAAAAAACAAAAAAACAAAAAACACAGGTGTCTGTTATTGCAAGTTTCATTTTGCCTTTTCTGTGCCTTCTTTGTAAATTTTCCTTTAAGATATAAAGTGCCCATTAAATGCTGTGCAGTTCCCACCTGACTTCACCATGGGAGGGATGTTTAGTAGAAGCCTTAGTTGAAGGTCACTGCACTGTGAGAGAAAAGGATTATGGATTCACAGTTGGCTTGGCTTTCCTTCTGTATAGGTGGCAGAAATAAATGTGTGGCTGTGGGTATAAGGAAAATGGTATGTGCCATCTATACACATGTGCAAAGCGATGTGCCATCCACACATACGCAGAGTGATGCTTCTTACACCATTAGAGTCAGAGAAGTAGATAAAACCAAAGTGCCCACGGTTGATGTCATCAGAGTCCTAAAGCAAGATCCAGAAGCGGGGGCGTGGGGTGTGTGTTGAAAGATGTCTTGTAGGAATGACTGAAAAAGGGGGAAAAGTTGACAAATGATCCAGAGTCTAAAGATGCAAGGGACTAGGTAAAACTCAGACCAGGGCATGGATGCTCAAACTCGTGAAAATTAGAGACAAAGCAAAAACACTTGGAAGTAGTGAGAACAGCAGAGCCTCAACCAAAATGGGCAACAAATTCGGAAAGTGGACGCCTGTCAGGTGGCTGTGAAGGCGAAGCCTTCCAGACTCAGAGGAAGGACCAGCCCAGACTCCTGCCCTCAGCAACAGGACTCTTCAGGAGTAAGGACGAAAATCAAGACACTCTCAGATGAAGAAAACTAAGAAGATTTGCCTTTAGATGTTGACCTGCCCTATAGGAAGGGTGAACTGAAGTCCCCTAACTCCAAATAAAATAGTTAACGGTAGAACCTTGTAAAAGAACAGGCCATGTCTCTTCTAGCATTTGTCCAAAAGTTCTGGCTCACAGTTCCTAAATCCCTTGCTATTGCCTAAGCTGATTTAGAATAATATTATCTTTGGCTAAAATATTTAGCCTTTCTTGTCTTTGCTTCCTGGCATAGCTGATGAGAAATAGTGACCACAGTTGCTCAGAGGTAACCCCTTTCCAGCATATCTGAGCTGTGTTACCTGACTGGGCTTTTGGAATGGGATCCGGTTACTAGTGGAATACTCCATGAGATCACGGACCTGGGACTTTTAGGCTCTTTCCCAAGCACATCAACAATGAAAATGATGTCTACATCACCAAGACCTCATAAAGTCTCAAGAAGATGGTCTCAGAGCATCTGTTTGGTGAGCAATCCATGTACTGAGAAGACACAACACCCTGGAGAGACGCATCACACATGTCTACTCATCCCAGATGGGGAACACACAATAGACTACAGCACAGATACCACCAAAATCCAACTTAGTGAACCAATGTGTTTTATTGGAGTTACTGACAGGAACATGTATATATGAAATGTCTCTTTCTCTTGAGTTTCTAAAATATATTTGATGGTAGAAACAAAAATTATAACATGTGGGTATGAATATGATTAGAGGAAATGTTGGGGTAGCTATATATTATAAATGGAAGAAACATAAACATAAAGGGAATCAAGTTTCTGTCCTTTACTCAAATCGATAAAACAACAGCACCAGTAGGTTATTGTGGTGGTTTGAATTTGCTTGGCCCACAGGAAGTGGCACTATTAGGAGGTGTGGCCTTATTGGAGGAGGGTTAGCCTTGTTAGAGGAAGTGTATTACTGTGGGGGTGGGCTTTGAGGTCCTATGCTCAAGCTCCTCCCAACGCGGAAGAAAGCTTCCTTCTGGATGCCTGCAGAAGCCAGTCTCCTGCTGCAGCTGCTTTTGGATCAAGATATAGAACTCTTGGCTCCTCTAGCACCATGTCTGCTGGCACACTTCCATGCTTCCTGCCATGATGAAAATGGACAGAACCACTGAAACTGTAAGCCAGCCACAATTAAATTGTTTTCCTTCATAAGAGTTGCCTTGGTAATGGTCTTTCTTCACATCAATAAAATCCTAAGGCAGTATGTTAAGACATGCACATATATAAAATGATATCTAGAAATAACCATTATAAAAAGCTCTATTAAGTTACAACTCAAAATACTTCATATAAAGCAAACTGAATTGAAAAAAATGTAGTAGGTCACAGGAAAAAAATAAAAAATGACATATTAATATACAGCAAACTTGCATCAGTTATAAATGTTCCTGTTAAAAGAGAAATTAGCAGAGACTGAAAATATAACTCACTTAATTATTGTGAAATTATCCAGAACTCACTTTAAATCTAATGATACAGTTCAGTGGGAAGCAGAAGGATGGAGAAAGTTCATAGACTTTAATCAGAGGAAAGCACAAGTAGACACTTTAGTATGTCACAAAGTAAGTGTAAGAGAAAGGACAATTCATACAGTATAAAGATTAAAGGGACTAGCCACAAGAGCAGACGACTAAAATGTAATTCAACAAAGCTATAAGATTTGTGAAGCAAAAAAACCCTCAGGTGAAACAAGAAATAGACAAATCCTTTATTATACTTGGTAACTTCAACATCCTCTCAAAATAAAGTATTTAATAGACTTAAAAATCACTATGGCGGCCATCATTGGGAAGAGAGGCCCCTTGGTCTTGCAAACTTTATATGCCCCAGTACAGAGGAATGCCAGGGCCAAGAAGTGGGAGTGGGTGGGTAGGGGAGCAGGGAGTGGGGAGGGTATAGGGAACTTCCGGGATAGCATTTGAAATGTAAATAAAAAAATATCTAATAAAAAATCACTATGGGTATAGAATAAACCGATGGTGACATCAATCAACAAGATCAACTATTCCACCTATCAATAGCAGAAAGCCACACATGACCCGGACCATGAAGTAAACCTCAAACATTTTAAAGAGAACTGAAAAAAAAAAAAAAAAAAAAAAAAGAACATATTGGATATGTTGTTTCAAGCACAGGAGACGCAAACTAAAAGTCAATAACAGAAATATAACAGCACTGTCTCGAAATACGTGGGAATGGTATACTTCTAAATTATTTACAGGTCAAATTCCAAAGAGAAACAAAACATGTGGAACTGAGCGGAAAATAAATTATCCCTAAATTTGTATGGATGGCATCATGAGGCAGTCCTAAGTAGAAATTTACTTACAGTGAAAAATGAGCGGTAGAAAAGGAGAAGTCATGAAGAAGTAATACAGCTCTCACCTTAGAAAATCGGAGTTCAGTAAACTCAAGGCAAATAGAAAGATGTAGGAGAAATAAGAGCCCAAGGCAATAAAAATGAAGGTAGGAAATGCAACGCATAAAGTCAGTCAGAACGTTCTGGATTGTGTTTAACAAAGATCAATCGAATCAAGAACCCTCAGCAAGAACGACAAACAGACAAAGAGAAACGGAACATCAGGAATGAGATAGAACATGCCACTGTAGACGCCACAGACGTCACAAAGGTGATAAAGGAACGCTACATATATAAAGTTGATGCTTATTGATAACACATTTGACATTCCATGGACAGAGGCTAATACATTTAGATAGAATGAACCAGTTCTTAAGAAACAAACAAACGAAAATATCTCCACAAACTACCACAGTTCCACAAGAAACAGGTAACTTGAGCAGCCTGCTCACTTGTGCCCATGAGAGCAGTCAGCTCTACTGTGCTGCCTGGTGAGGTGCAGGGACCACTCTCCTGAGAGCTTCACCTTCAGGGCCAGCAGTCCCACTGTTAGCATTCTGTCTAAACCCCACCCCACAGTTACCTGGCAACAGCCAAGTATGCTCCTCCCCACAGTTACTTGGCAACAGGGTAGCTGATCCACTATAAAAGTGGCTGCTTGTCCCCCTCCTCCCTCCCTTATTCTCTTGCTCTCTTGCTATCTCTTGCCCTCTTGGGTTCTTCCCTTCCCCCTTCCTTCCCCATTCCCTTCCCCTTCTCCACCTGTTCATGACCCGCCTCTATTTCTCTACTTCTCTATTCTATTCTCTCTCTCTGCCTTTCCTACCCTCTTAATTGCCCTCCCCATGTCCTGAATAAACTCTGTTCTATACTCTGTTCTGACTGATCCCTCAGGGGGAAAGGATGCCTTAGCCTTGGCATGGGCCCACTGAGACATCCCGTTTCCTCATACCTCACCACATGCCAATAGAACATATCCCCTTTCTCGTTATCTTTTTATAAACGCATTACCCACAATGCCCAGGTGAGGGATGGGGACAGCTCTGCATGTCAGACATCAACATGGCCCCAGCAGGCAGCTCAGACCAGCTCAGTCTGCCTGGCCTTTGGTGGTAACAGACTCCCCTCTGCTGCAGGTCCGTGGACCCAGATATGGCCCTTGGCAGCAGCACAGGTCAGGACTTCTTTGTGGCCTTAGATGGCTACTCATATCAGGCTGCTCCTCACTACCCTTGAATCTCCAGTTCTGCCTCTCTTCATTATGCGCACATTCTTCTGCTTCTCTTTCTCGTTCATCTCTCCATCACTTACTTTTTCATCTTTGTGGAACCCAGGGCCTTTGGGTATCTGGGGTTACCTCAGGAGTACTATTTCCTGCCTGTGCTATGTGGCTCCTGTCAGCAGAATCTTGTAGGCATCTGCAATAGTGTCTGGGTTTAGTGGTTGTTTATGGGATGGATCCCCAGGTGGGGCAGTCTCTGGATGGTCATTCCTTCAGTTTCTGCTCCAAACTAGGTCTCTGCAACTCCTTCCATGGGTGTTTTGTTCCCCCTTTTAAGAAGGATTGAAGTAGCCACACTTCGGTCTTCCTTCTTTTTGAATTTTATGTGTTTTGTAAATTGTATCTTGGATATTTTGAGCTTCTGGACTAATATCCACTTATCAGTGAGTGCATATCATGTGTGTTCTTTTGTGATTGGGTTACCTCACTCAAGATGATATCCTCCAGATCCATCCATTTGTCTAAGAATTTCATGAATTCATTGTTTTTAATAGCTGAGTACTACTCCATTGTGTAAATGTACCACGTTTTCTGTATCCATTCCTCTGTTGAGGGACATATGGGTTCTTTTCTAGCTTCTAGCTATTATAAATAAGGCTATTATGAACATAATGGAGCGTGTGTCCTTATTACCCATTGGAGCATCTTCTGTGTATATACCCAGGAGAGGTATTGCTGGATCTTCAGTACTATGTCCAGTTTTCTGAGGAACCACCAAACTGATTTCCAGAGTGGTTGTACCAGCTTGAAATCCCATCAGCAATGGAGGATTGTTCCTCTTTCTCCACATTCTCACCAGCATCTGCTGTCACCTAAATTTTTGATCTTAGCCATTCTGACTGGTGTGAGGTGGAATCTCAGGGTTGTTTTGATTTGCATTTCCCTGATAATTAAGGATGTTGAACATTTTTTTAGGTGCTTCTCAGCCATTCAGTATTTCTCAGTGAGAATTTTTTGTTTATCTCTATACCCCATTTTTTAATTGGGTTATTTGGTTTTCTGGAGTCCAACTTTTTGAGTTCTTTATATATATTGGAATATTAGCCCCCTATCAGATTTATCGGATTGGTAAAGATCTTTTCTCAATCTGTCGGTTGCTGTTTTGTCTTATTGACAGTGTCTTTTGCCTTACAGAAACTTTGCAATTTTGAGGTCCCATTTGTCTATTCTTGATCTTACAGCACAAGCCATTGGTGTTCTGTTCAGGAATTTTTCCCTGTGCCCATATCTTCGAGGCTCTTCCCCGCTTTCTCCTCTATAAGTTTCAGCATCTCTGGTTTTATGTGGAGTTACTTGATCCACTTAAACTTGATCTTTGTAGAAGGAGGTAAGAATGGATCAATTCGAATTCTTCTACATGTTAACCACCAGTTGAGCCAGCACTATTTGTTGAAAATGCTGGGTTTTTTTCCCCCACTGGATGGTTTTAGCTCCTTTGTCAAAGATCAAGTGACCATAGGTGTGTGGGTTCATTTCTGGGTTTTCAATTCTATTCTATTGATCTACCTGTCTGTCACTGTACCAGTACCATGCAGTTTTTATCACAATTGCTCTGTAGTACAGCTTGAGGTCAGGGATGGTGATTCCACCAGAGGTTCTTTTATTGTTGAGAATAGTTTTTGCTATCTTAGGTTTTTCGTTATCCCAGATGAATTTGAATTGACTTGGAATTTTGATGGGGATTGCATTGAATCTGTAGATTGCTTTCAGCAAGATAGCCATTTTTACTATGTTAATCCTGCCAATCCATGAGCAGACCACAGAAATTCTTATAAAGGAAAACACTTAATAGGGACTAGCTTACAGTTTCAGGTTTAGCCCATTATCAGCATGGCCAGAAGCATGGCGGTGTGCAGACAGACATGGTGCTGGAGAAGGAGCGAGAGGTCTATATCCAAATCTGCTAGCCCCCAAAGCCTACACCCAGTGACATACGTCCTCTAACTAGGCCACACCCACTCCATCAAGGCCACACCCCTTAATTCTTGTCAAGTAGCACCACTCCCTAAGGACCAATCAAATATGTGAGCCTATGAGGACCACCATAGTTATGACACTGCCTCAACATGGTGCCTGAGTGTCTGCTGAATGGATGAGAAGCTGTAAGTCTGATGCCAATCAGAAAGTGAAAACCACATGGCCATATGCCTAGCTAAACACAGACCAAACACACTTTATTGAGGGTCCCAGGTCAACAGGTGTTTGCTGCTGCAGTTGGGTGTTTTTATAGCTTTGTGGACTTGTCAGGAAATAGGAAGACCCTTTTTTAGGATGTTGGTTTGTGTCTGCTTGGGTTTTGTCCATGGAGCTATAGAGGTTAAGAATTACCTGAGCTATCATGGCCTCCCCAAAGAGGATAAATGAAAAAAGAAAAATGACCTTGAGCCTGGTGAGGTCAGAGTTTAATCCCAGCACTTACAAGGCAAAAGCAGACAGATTTCCACAAGTTCAAGACTAGCCAGGTCTACCCAGTGAGTTCCAGGCCAGCCAGAGTTTCATAGTGATATAGTGAATGCCACCCCTCACCCAAAAGCTTTGATTAAGCCAAAGAGATTGTTACCAATGTAAAACCAAAATACCAAAACTCCGTTCAAAAGCTTTTTCAGAGTCATAATACAGACTTCACACTAATAAGCATTTGCTTGCCAAGATCAAAACAGAGTGACATTTGCAGTTATCTAATCCAACGGGTCTGGTGTGGATACTGACTGTAGACCCTGAGCTATATATATTGAACCTATCTGATTCAAAGTGAGGGACACTGGAAACAGTAAATATGTTAAATATTCTAAAACATTTCTGTACTGCAACTTTCTTGATGTCCCCGATCCTGCCTCTCGCACTAGGATTTGTGAAGTTGGTACCAGATTTCGAAAACAAGGCCTGGCTACAGTCGGGACTGGCCCTGTCATTGTAGGCTGAGTCACTGGCCAGCTCTAAAGCCTGTTTCTCTCCGGCCAAGCTACAACCACCTGTGAAGGACCTAGCACTGTCCATGATCGCTAAGACAGATTCAAAGTAGAGGACACTGCACTTTTAAGTACATCTCACTAGAGAGAAGATTTATAGCAACTTATAAGTAAAAATTTATCTATTGTATTTCAAGAGTTGGCAGGATGCCTGGAAAACTCAGGGAAGTCTGAGTGAACCCCATGGGACTTCCCAAGAGCGGGGGAGAGAGGAGCCTCCAGCTCAGTCTGGACCACAGTTGCATCTCAGCGTCCCCAGGTGTATCATTGCCCATCCACCCAGATCCCTATTAAATACATTATTTTACTGATGAGAAAGCCAGAGCTTGGGGAGACTGTGAAGGAAGAAATCCCAGTGGAAATTTGAGTGGCTTTGTTCCATAGTGCCACAACTATTTAAAATCGGAACCAGACTGGCGCCATTCCCTAGCCGCTTCCACATTCACGCCTAGCCGAAATGCTCAGGCCCTCACAGGATCCTCGAAGCTATGCCAGGACTTCTAATTCCACCATTTCACTCCACGACGCCATACAAACATTTGGCAACAAACTCATCTGTTTCCTGATTAAGTTCTTTCTTTGGCTCGGAGAATCCTGCATTAAAGCTCAGATTTTCACATATCACAAGGATTCTCGAGCCATGTGAGACTCCATCTGAGACGACTGCCCTCTGGAACCAGTATTTCACATATGGCCCTATCTGACCAGCGGAGTCCAGTGCTGGATGCCAGGCACCCAGGATACCCAGGTGCCTCCAGATTCTGAGACCCATGCTTCCCACTCATAGCAGAATAACTTCAGGTAACCGAATTTTATTCAATTGGAACAACATTCTGTGGTCTTATTTATGGAGATATTTCTCAAATAATGCGGTGGATGCCACCGAAGAGAGCCAGGTTTTCGTTAAGGACTCCACAGGGCGGCTTCTTCAGTGAAACTCCGGTCTGGCTATTGTCTTCAGTAAATCTTGCTCCAGCAAGGCCTGCATCCACTTATCTTTGTGAATTGAGAGTCTGTGGTTTGGATTCCTGCTCCTCCACCAGCCTCTCCCCACTTCATACTTTTCTAAGCCAGACAAGGATGGGGGCTGGGGAAGCCAAGTCCAGCGTTGTATTCTTTGTCTCTTGCTGCCCTCTGCTGTTCAAATTGGCTCTTCAACTCTCTGCTAGATTTCCTTTTTGTTCTTTGCTTCTCCCCCCCCCCCACCCCCCCGCGCTTTAATCAAAACTCTCTCTCTCTCTCTCTCTCTCTCTCTACACGCAAATGCGCGCGCGCGCGCGCACACACACACACACACACACACACACACACACACACACACCCCGCTCGTGGATACCAGTCCTTCATTGGGTGTCACCACCTTGTTTTGAGACAGGGTAGGCTAACCTGATTGGCAGCAAGGAACCTGCCTGTCTTTGCTTCCCTGGTACCATGGAGAGATGGTGTCACCACACCCATATTTCCGTATATGCCGCTGGATGGAACTTGGGTTCTGATGTTGTGGGGAGCATTTTACAAACAGCGCTGGTTCCCTGGCTTCTCCACTTTTCCTCTAAACATGGAAATGAACGGATAGCTCCTGAGCAGTGGCCGTGTGAGGGAGAAAGTAGGAGTGAAAGCAACAGAGTTTTCTTAATGGAACACTCTCATTCCATTAGGTTTTCTTTTAAAATAAAGAAACAAAATCGTGGTACTTAATATCCATTTCTATTGAGCCAGTTAGTCCATCTAATCACACACAAGAGTCCAGACATGCACTTTGGAGTTATGGGAGAGATTTACTGTGACGTTATGTTCTCATTAAACCCATCAGAAGGCAGAATCACATGCCAAGAAAGTATTGACTGCACAGGCATAACCCTCCAACAAGTTCCTCCCAGTTCACCTTGAACATGTCCTGAACACTCACATAATTCACATAATTTGGCAAAACCCATTGTAACACAAAGCCTCTTTGTTAAAAAAGTCCTGACTAACCCGGGCCATCTCTCCAGCCCTCCAGGGAAAGGTGCCACAAGACGTCCCATTGGAGAAGGAAGAGAGTAAGTATGTAGAATCATACTGCAGTTTCTCTTTGCTGCACCGTATACATACAGTGGGCTAGAGGCCAACTTAATGACAGTCAAACTCTGGTGGGCAGGGGTACAGAAAAACATCATGAGGATCACACATAGGTCAGGAATTCTTCACATGCACAGTTCAAGTGGCACGGGGACAAAACTCACCTGAGTCCTCACCTGAATAAAGGTTGTCACAACCTCTGAATACTTGGCCACTTAATTCCTTCACCCACCAGAATGTGAGTCTTAGGAGAGCATACACTTGCTACCCAGTTGACCATGCACTCATTCTGGATCAGCACAAAACCAGAGTCAATACAGACTTGTTCAAGGTAAGGTCTTCCTGCCTCTGATCAGCGACCATTGAAATGTAGTTCATTTCCCAGGCAGCAGCCAGACTATCTTTCTAAAACTCCAATCTGATCATGACTGTTCCCTATTTGGAAGCCCTCCAATGACTCCTCAGTGGTCCTGGCAAAGTCCAAAGACCTAAAATAAGCCAATAAGGGATGGTGCATTTCAGCCACACCAAGCCCTTATGGCATTCCTAAGGGTCATGCTTCAGGTGTCCTGGCATCTACACCTGTCCCCTGACTGGAATCCTCTTCCCTCTTCCCCTAACTTGTGGTGACACCTGCAGGACCCAGCTCAGGGATGCCTTCCACTGGGCTGAGGTAAAACTGAAGTAAGAAGTAGAGCTATCTGCCTGGGCCTCCAAGTTGCATGATCTTTGTTTATTGATGCTAATGGTGATTAGCATGAGCCATTATTTCTGAACCTGTGTTTTGCTTTCTTCTTTCTAAGCTTCTACAACCTCCTCTATTTCTTTAGGCATTTACTACATAAGATATGGTGCACACATCATTAGGATTTCTATGCCTGTTGGTCCCTTAATGGGCCCTTTATGGAAGGCAATTGGATGTTCATTACTATGTTCCTTTAAGAATAAAAAACAGGAGCATATCAAAAAAATAGATAAAGCATTCTTCTTTTAAACCTATGTGTGTGTGTGTGTGTGTTTTCTCCTCTTTTCTCCAGGTTGACAAACAGGGTTTCAGATGACCCGTGACTAATAACAAAAATAATGTCATTCTAGTCTCATCTTCAGGGAGACAGATCAACTTTAATTGAGGAATATCAAGGGTGGGCAAAGGTCATTGGCTGAAGGCCTAGGTACTGAGATGCCTAATTAGCATAAGACGGCACTCTAGCTATCTCAGATGCTTGCTGGATGGATTCTTATCTAGAGAAAGGAAGCTGAACCTGTAATCACACTAAAGCAAGCTCCTCAGACAAGGTCAGAGAAGGAGAAGCTCTGTTGATAGAGGGGGTCTGCCATTTTACACTGAATGTGTGTGGTGTGGTATGTATGTATGTATGTGTATGTGTGGTCTGTGTGTTGGGGGATGTGGTATGTGTGTGTAATGTGTATGTATATGTGTGTCTCTCTGTGTATGATGTATATGTATATGTGTGTATCTGTGTGTATGTATATATGTGTGTGATATGTATATGTGTGTGAGTGTGTATGCAGAGGTATGGGGGTCAATATTGGTTCTTGCTCTCCCTTTGTTTAAGACTGAGTATTGTTCACCGCTGTGTACACCAGGCCAGCTGGCTTTGAGCTTCCTCTCTCATCTTGCTATAGAAATGTGGGGTTATAGTCATGTGCTATCTCATCTGGCTTTCTGTGTGTTCTGCGGAATCCAAGTTCAGGTCTTCATGCTCACAAGGCAAGCCCTTTTCCCACTAAGCCCCCTCCCCCATCTCAGATACAACATTTAAAGAATGACCTCTGATGTCCTTGTGTGAGCACCTAAAATCCCAGAGTCCTGCTTTGCTCTATAGGCCAGAGAAGGAAAAGTGTGGCTCAAACTTACCACAACTGGCTCTTTGTGGAATTCTGGAAGGTGCCCTCTTTAGGATTGGATGAAGACAAACACAGGAAATCCTTTTCAGGGTTTCTGAGTGTCATGTGGGTGATTGTATGGGAAGAACTCCAGGTGGTCCCTGCCAGGACGGTGCTAATAGCTGTAATGAAGTGAATAAACTTGAAATCATTGATAGCACTTATGGCTACAGATTCACCACAATTATCCCCATAATGTTTATAGGTGACAGAAGCTGGCACAGAAAGCGGGTCTATTTAATCCTCTCTCACACTGGCAAGGTTACAGGTAACTTTCTTGCCTGGGATCTGCTGCTCTGAGCCAAACACCACAGTAGCTCATATACATCTACTCAAGCGTAAGTCTCTTCTTGTCCCTTAGATCCCCAGCTGCTGCCAGGGGGTGGACTTGAGTGTCATGAGACTGTGTGTATATGAAATGACTCTGCGTGAGAGAAGAAATGGATGCTTTTCATAATTCACATCTCAGATTAAGGCTTATATATTTATCATACCAGGAGTTTTGGTTCAACTTTGAAAAATAATGTCATCTATTTATGTTGTATACTTATGGATGACTTGCCTGCTTGTGTGTGTGTGTGAATCACAGGCATGCCTAGACTCCTCAGAGGCCAGAAGAGGGCATTAGATTCTCCTCATTGTATTTACAAATAGTCATAAAGAGTGTGGGTACTGGGAACCAAACCAGGGTCCTCTGCAAGAGCAGCAAGTGCTCTAAAATACTGAGCTGACTTGCTACCTCATATTTAACTTTTAAAAAAAATGAAGAAAACATAATCTAACAGAGAAAACATAATACCATAGATAATTTAGGCCTCTGTCTTAGTCAGGGTTTCTATTCCTGCACAAACATCATGACCAAGAAGCAAGTTGGGGAGGAAAGGGTTTATTTGGCTTACACTTCCATACAGCTGTTCATCACCAAAGGAAGTCAGGATTGGAACTCAAGCAGGTCAGAAAGCAGGAGCTGTTGCAGAAGCCATGGAGGGATGTTCTTTACTGGCTTGCTTCCCCTGGCTTGCTCAGCCTGCTCTCTTATAGAACCCAAGACTGCCAGCCCAGAGATGGCCCCACCCACAAGGGGCCCTTGATCACTAATTGAGAAAATGCCTCACAGCTAGATCTCCTGTAGGCATTTCCCCAACTGAAGCTCCTTTCTCTGTGATAACTCCAGCTGTGTCAAGTTGACACAAACCTAGCCAGTACAATTGACCCCTTGTCAACTTGACACACAAACATATCACTAGTAAGCCTCAACCCTTAGTTCTTACTCATCCCCAAGATCTTAAATAACTTAAAAGCCCCACAGTCTTTACATACTAAAAGTTCAATCCTTTTAAAAAATCCAGTATCTTTTAAAATTCAAACTACTTTAAAATTCAAAGTCTCTTAACTGTGGGCTTCATTTAAAAACTTCCTTCAAGAGGGAAAAATACCAGGGCACAGTCACAATCAAAAGCAAAAACCAATCTCCAACCATCCAATGTCTGGGATCCAACTCACAATCTTCTGGGCTCCTCCAAGGGCTTGGGTCACTTCTCCAGCCATGCCCTTTGTAGCACATACATTGTCCTCTAGGCTCCAGATGCCTGTACTCCATTGCTGCTGCTGTTCTTGGCGGTCATCTCATGGTACTGGCATCTCCAAAATGCTTCTGTAACCAGGCTTCAACACTAGCCTCTCATAGGCTCTCTTCATGGTGCTGAGCCTCAACTCCTTTATATGACCCCTTCAGTCCTGGGCCATCAATTGTAACTGAGGCTGCACCTTCACCAATGGCCTTCCATGGCCTCTCACAGTGCTTCTGTGACCTCAGCTGCTCTGTATGACTCCTTCATGCCTCTAAAACCAGTACCACCTAGGTAACTCTTACACATTACCAAGTCCAGTCACAGCACAAGGTACAACCAAGGCTATCTCTGGAACACAGCCTCTGTGCTCTTAGAAAACATTTCCCTGAAGATGTCACCTCAATGATGCGGGTCTCTTCTTAATCACTGCTAATTTCTTAGCTCCAGCTAACCAGCATCAATAGTCCCAGTAATGCCAAGTTTTTGCTTTAGTAGTTCTGGTATCTTGTTAATCACAGCTGATTCTTCAGCCCCAGCTAACCAGAACCACAGAATCTTCACAAAGTAACAATAGCCCTGAAAAGAGTCTTTAATTTTCCCTCTGAAATTTCACAAGCCAGGCCTCCATCTTCTGCACTGTTCCCAACATTATCTTCTAAGCTCCTACACAACATCCCACAGAGCTCTTAACACAGAATGGATCTTCTGGCCCAAAGTTCCAAAGTCCTTCCACAGTCCTCCCCAAAACATGGTCAGGTTATCACAGGAATACCCCACTCTCCTGGTACCAATTTGTCTTAGTCAGGGTTTCTATTCCTGCACAAACATCATGACCAAGAAGCAAGTTGGGGAGGAAAGGGTTTATTTGGCTTACACTTCCATACAGCTGTTCATCACCAAAGGAAGTCAGGACTGGAACTCAAGCAGGTCAGAAAGCAGGAGTTGTTTCAGAAGCCATGGAGGGATGTTCTTTACTGGCT
>LR750185.1:740454-777412 GCA_902729485.2 Mus minutoides | reverse complement strand
AGCTTGCTCAGCCTGCTCTCTTATAGAACCCAAGACTGCCAGCCCAGAGATGGCTCCACCCACAAGGGACCCTTGATCACTAATTGAGAAAATGCCTCACAGCTAGATCTCATGGAGGCATTTCTCCAACTGAAGCTCCTTTCTCTGTGATAACTCCAGCTGTGTCAAGTTGACACAAACCTAGCCAGTACAGCCTCCATGTATACTGGACCACTTTATACTTGGGTGTACTAGAATATAAAGCTAAGTTGAAATTCATCCTGGAACACACGAACAGGTCTCTATTGGAAATTTGCAGATGACCATTAATGGCAGGAATTAAACTTTTCTAAAGAAGTGACCAAAGAGAGGAGAGCTTACCACGCCTATGCTATATAACCCCAAGGGAGAGATGTAGTCCTGAGTTCTTTGAACCTGGTGGTGCATCGGCGTCCCCCAGAGGGCTTTGACAATCCTACGGCGTCCCCCAGAGGGCTTTGACAATCCTACGGCGTCCCCCAGAGGGCTTTGACAATCCTACGGTGTCCCCCAGAGGGCTTTGACAATCCTACGGTGTCCCCCAGAGGGCTTTGACAATCCTAAGTGCTTCTTGAGAGATAGGACCTTACAAGTTCTGAGTCAGTAGGTCTGGGGGGACATTTTCAATAACCCCCCACCCCCAGGAACTGCTGGTCAGGTGAATCCTGGGCAGCCTTCACCAGCCCATTCCTTTGGAGACTTGGCTACAGATTGGGATCATCTGGGGAACTGAACAATTAATGATGCCACTCTAGTTTAGTTTGTATGGAGTATGAGTCGAGCAGTGGGCATTTTTTAAGGCTCCCTTGATGGTTGTAACATCTAGCAGAGTTGGAGAGCTGCTAATAACATTGGGGACAGAGACTCAGGAATCAAAGAAGAATTGAGTTTCAGAGATTCAGAATGCAAGATGTGGTAAAGCACCCCGTGAAAGTCCTCAGAGCCCAGATGAAGTCCCGTCTCACCTAGAGGAAGTGACTCAGGGGAACTGCAAACAGGGATGCTCAGTGCAGTGTCCGTACCACAAAGGTACCACAGGTCGGTGTCACAAAGCGTATCCAAAGCCCTGGGCTAGCTCCCCAGTGCTGCAGAAAAACAGTAACGAAAATCCCACGTGGGATTATTTCCCCTGCAAATTACAGCTTGCTACCCAAGTCACACGATAGCCAGCCACCCAAGAACACTTGGCTGGTGGCCTACAATGGCTCCCTGACACACTGAGACTAAATTCACTCCTGTGGTAAGCCCCTGTGATGGATGTTCTTTGTTTCAGGACAAATGACC
Source organism: Mus minutoides (assembly GCA_902729485.2). Classification (NCBI taxonomy): domain Eukaryota; kingdom Metazoa; phylum Chordata; class Mammalia; order Rodentia; family Muridae; genus Mus; species Mus minutoides. Next base: position 776,110 of record LR750185.1, on the reverse strand, counting down.
CATAGTCCCATCTTGATTCTGCGTGTCCCTTTGCACAGTCTCTTCAGAAGTACTTATAGTCATATAAATCTTATGCATCCCACGCGGCTACTCTCTGCCATTCCCTGCCCAGTGCTTTCTACTGTCGATGTTTCACAGTGACAGCCTCTGTCACCCATGACACTTGGACAGTGATAATGGATGGGGGGGATGGGTAGAAGAACGGACTTGAACTCACAGTCACAAAGTTCAGGACTTAGTGACAGCTTTGTCTAGTCTTGGTCCTCAGCCTTGCGGGTGGGAGAGTGCAAAGGCCAATGCTCTATGACATTAGACAATTATGTTTAGTGGAGTTCTTCCATTTGGATAAGAAACTCTGGCAAGATGGCTCAGCAGGGAAGGACAGCTGCAGCTGAGCCCTGATGACCCAAGTGCCATCCCTGGGTGGTAAGGAGAGTATTGACTCGTGCCTGCAAGTTGTCCTCTGGCTTCCACGTATATGGCATGGCACCCTTGTGCACTTGTGTACGTGTGTGTGTGTGTGTGTGTGTGTGTGTGTGTGCGCGCGTGCACACACACACACACACACACACACACACACACACACACACAGTGACTCTAGAAGCTCCTGTTGGTTAGTCAGTGAGAAGTATCTAAGGATATAGTAACTGAGAACAGTATCGGAAGCAGTCAAGTCCGATCTGCTGTTTCCATCCCTTATTGAAGCTACTGTGAGTGTGGGAGGTGAAAGGGACGTGCTGTAGGGAAGCAGGGACTTTTGAGGTCAGGGGGCTTCTGGGTGTGCATGGTGTGAGCAGTGAAACTGTGCAGGCGGGGGTGAGTGTAGCCCAGTGTAGAGCTGGGGACTAGAGTCCAAGCACAGCACTGATGTCTAACCCCTCACTGAGCTGTGCAACCCTGGGCAACTTTAGCTCTCGGCATCTCCGTGCCTCTGCTAGAGTTTGGGATGGTGGTGAGATAGCCCTTATAGGATGGTTGTGAGGAGTAAGGAAGAAACGACATATAAACCTCAAGCAGTTATCGAGAGTCAAGGCTTAGCTGGACTTATAAGCATATACAATTATTTACAAATTCAGAAAGCACTTGGGTGAACCGTTAATAACCACAGAGCTTGGTGTGCTTACCGTTGCTGGGAAAGGGGTTTTCCTTTGACACTAATGATACTGGCTGCTATCAATTATGAGGGCTGTCAGGGGTTTCTGTATATTACTATATATTCTGGAGTATGAAATATAAGAGCATAAAGTGATGGGAGGTATATCACAACTACAGAGTTTATGGTTTATCAGAATCATTTGCTGATTTCTCTCTACATTGATCAAATGATGGTTGGTGCTGGATACATCATAATTTCTGTCAGTTAGAAGAATGAAAAAAAAATTGAACGAAACATTTTATGGGTGCCCATTATGTGCTAGAATTAGAAATATTAAAGCTAGATTATGATTAGAATTAGAGATACAAAGGAATAAAACAAGAACAATAAACCATCAAAGGGCTGGTACTGCAATGATTCATCATCTCTCTCTCTCTGTCTCTCTGTCTCTGTCTCTGTGTCTCTCTCTCTCTCCCTCCTCTCTCTTCATTTACCTAGACCTATGTAAAAAGGTGGACATGGTGTCATGAACATTCAGTCCCAGTGATAGCACGATGAGAGGCAGAGACGGTCCAACTCAGGAACCAGCTTACCTGGCCTCTGGGCAAAGTTCTGAGGCAGTGAGAGGTCTGTGGCCCTCTGATCTTCACATGTATGTTCCTCCACCAAGCATGTATGTTCCTCCATATTCGAGAGGAGGGGGTGGGGTTTTGAGAGCCAGAGAGCGTCATTTGTTCTAATCATTTTGAAATGTAAGCTGCACAATATGCGTGGATGAAATGTGCCCAGGAATATCCATACTCCTTCCACTTGCTTATCCTGCTGTTTGCAAAGACAGTAAAGGGAGATGAATTCCACCACTGTGTCCAAAGGTCAGCCACCCAATGTGATAAAATAGGAGCTTCTTTCCAGGGTTAGGAGTCATCAAAGTCCCATCAGAGGAAGATGGTGGGCTTAGGGAAGAGCCCTGAGGCTGGGCTGCCCCCCACAGGAAGGAGAAAAAGCCACCGTGTCTAGCAAGGCTCATTCTCCTCTGCACGTGCACCGTCTGAAAGCCGGCGGAGAGCTCCCTTGTGACAAAGACAAAGGCTGCAAGGAACAGAGAATGTTTGTTTCTTGGCCAAGCCCAGGCCCTTTTTGGCTTTTACCTTGGTGAGCTCAGAAGAGGTTAGCCAAGGTATAGGCACGGGTTCCTGGTGGATGATTACACAAATGTGGAAGGCGACTTGTCTGCTGTAATTCACTTGAACATGTAAATCTCTGTAAATACACACAAAGGACATTTAAAGTCCCCTCCCCTCTAATCCCATTGTTTGTCTCATATTAATTACTTACTACAGCAGAGTTAACAATAGCCTTTCCTTTCTTGGCAAACACGCGGCTGAGTTTTTATTGCTTGTCTGTGTGTTTGTTAGTCAACCACCCTGGGGGAAACAGCAACATTCGACTAAATATCAGTGGAGTTTTCTTCCAGATTTTGTGAACCCAGAGCTTTGGAGGAAATGTTTCTCCACTTTATTAAACTTGGGAGTTCTTCAAGAAAATGTCATTGGAGGGAGTGAAATCTATTACTGGCACCAGCGTTGCTACTATTGCGTGGAAAAAGATCAAAATAGCAATGTCAGCTATTAAAACGGGTTAAGGTTGTTCTGTCTGCTTTTCCATTGTTTGCTAAGTGAGTTCTGTTGTAAGCAAAGGAGATGATGGAAAAACAACGTGTTATTTCTCTCTCTCTCTCTCTCTTCAATGCTTGGCACAGGCTTCCGTGTAGGTTTGAAGCAGATCCCAGGAAGGCGTGTAAGTAACTGGCGTGAGCTGAGGCCCCGGCACTGGCAGCCAGCTACAATCTCACATCTTGCCACACGCTCTTGGCTGGGGACCCAGTGTAACGCCTTATAAAATACATCTTTCTCTGGAACATGTGTTTTCTTCTTTGCATTAAGCATATGAGAGGGAGATGCAATTAAGCAAAGACGTTACCAGTATCGACGGTCTTTGAAGATGTTCCATTTCAGAGGAGGAACATTCCCTTGTTAAATCAAATGAAAACAGTTGTCCTAGTGGGTCCTAAAGCATCATCAAGAGTCATTCTTTTTTGGATATGTGAAATATTTAACATGTATGAATCTTCTTTCACAAACTTTAGCATAAAAATAACCCGACATTTTCCATAAGCCAGCTTCAGTTGGACTCTGGGGTTTCGTTCTCTTCGACTCAAGGCAGTGAGGCACTAGGGCCAAGACTGTGCCTCTGTAAGGAGGAAAAGGCTAATGAAGATTTTTTTTTTCTAGTCTCAGACTATCCCTCAATCCCCCTGGGTTTGTTGAGAATTACTTGACAGAAATTGTATGTATATCACAGATCCAACACTGATATTTTGAGATAGATCTACTTCAGAGCTACGTCATGAGACAATGCTAGCCACTTAAGTTTACACAGCCACCGCCACAGTAAGTTATGATCATTTTTTTTTAAAATATGTGTTGAGATCAACTCTCGACTTTGGAGCCTTTGACCGTCGGCCTGGGGTTGTGTAGATCTTTCCTGCCCTGCAGAACTGACCCCTTATACTGTCTGTCAACATCCCACAAACCTTCCTTCCAATCCCATGAGATCTCTATTCCGCTCTCGGCTTTTATGACCTTGACTTTTCAATTTAATTTTTTAATTTTAATTACGAGTATGTATCTATCTGTGTGTCTGCGTGGTTAAAGAGGACGGGGATGGAGAGGGACCTCTGCTGATCAGAACTTGTGACTGTTGTGCCAGAACCCCCAAAGACCACCCCAGAGCCATCTCCGATGTAATCACATTAGAGTCTCTTTATTATAAACTCGAGTTTGGGCTTATTCCTCATTGCTCATAGGGCAGTTTGGTGAAGGAGCCCCAAACTCTCATTGGGACAAGGTTTTATAGGAAAATAGGAGCAAGTGAGGGGGTGCCCAGCCTGGCAAGCATCTGAGTGACTACTGTAAGCTGACAGGTGGGTGCTCTGAAGCAAGACCATATATAATCACAAACGGTCTGAAAGTACATCTGAGACCATCAGACTAATCTTTGATCGACTGTTGCTAGGACGTAGCTAGGGAATAACTCTGGCCAAAGACAAGCTATGGGGTCCTTTCTGGTACTTGGGTGTAGCTTGGGTTCAGCTGTAGCACAAGTTTTCAGGCCTTTTTTTTTTTTTCCTTTTAAGATGGATGCCAGTTCCAAGATGGAGTAGGTTTGGCCTCTCACTACCACTTTTGAGGTCAGTATGGAGCCCTCTTTAAAAACAAACAAACAAACACAAATAGCAATATTCTTCTAAGCCAACATCAGAGATACTTATTGCTGCTCTATTCACAGAAAATAGAATCAGCCTCGATGTCCTTTTGTGTAGACAAATGCTTAAAGAAAACGTGATACGTATGTTCAATGGGGAAATCTTATCCAGTCATAACAAAAAACACAAAGTCATGACACCTGCAGCAAAGTGTATGGAATTGGGGATCATTGGGTTGAACAAAATAACCAAGTTCAGAAAGACAAATTCTGCATGCATAGAACACATGCATACACATACATACATATGTAGAAAGTATCCTTGCTAGACAATTTTATTTTCAATTGTATGTGTTTTTGTGCACGTGAATGCAGGGCCCATAGAGGTCACCAGGAGTGATAGACCACCTGGCAATCGTGAGCTGCCCAACATGGGTTCTGGGAACCAAAACCAGTTTCTCTGCTAACAAAAATACTTCATTTTAACCGCTGAGCCACCTCTCTAGTCACAGACCATCATTTAAGATTGATGGAGAAGTAAGGTCATTTCAATAGTACAAACTTAAGTAACTTGTGATAATCAAGCATGCACTGGGGAAAGAAGAATACATATTGCCTTTAAGAGGGACAAAGGCAGTTTCCATCATAAAAGCACCAGAAAGCTTCCCCTCACCCACTGCTACCTGCATCAATCAGGAGAGCTAGATTGGAGTCATGAGAGCAGGAGAGCTGTCCCTGCCACTCACCACCTGAAGAAAGGGCCCTGAACCTCCACTGGGCAGGACAGTAGAGCTAGCCCTGGTGGCAGGGTACTAGTGAGCCACTCCAAGGGCGTGAGCGAAGGAGAGCAGGCTGTGGGAGAGCTGGCGGGCTGACCAACTCAGCTACCTCCCAGGCCCAGATCCAGGGCTTTGAGTTGGCCCACCCCCAAATCTACTGCTGTAGTGTGTAAAAGGGCAGGTCCTGCAGATCCAAAGTTGCTGAACCCCCATGACACAGGGTAACAACAGGATATTTGATAGACGTCCCATTCAGTAAGGATCCAATATCGGTGGTTTAGCAGAAGTGATTCCTCCCAGGCCTGAGTTTGTCCATAGTAAGTAAGTCAGCAGTGAGGGATGGGATTCCCTGAACACCCCCCACATCCATGCCTGACTCTCGACGGGCTGTTCTTGTGAAGATCCAATGTAGACATTTGCAGCTGTCCCGAGTTCACGACTGGAACGGCTGTGTCTTGGAGATCGCAGTTCGCAGCTCTCCACTTTATCTGCTGGTTCTGCCCTCTCTTCTGCAAAGCTCCCTGAGCCTTAGAGGAGATGGCACAGATGTCTTGTTTGCAGTCCCCAGTCATCACTTATTCCCATGATCTGCTGTAGCCATGGCTCCATTTCTACCGTTTGTTGGAAAGAAAGGCTTCTCCCATTAAAGTGGAGCACAGTTGTCTGCAGTACAGACATACATATATATGGACAGGGAGTTTCACACCTTTTCCATTTAGCTACAGGACAATCTTCAGTTACCCACGAGGGCCTATGACCTTTGTCTTGGAGGTTTCCTAAGTTTATAAGTCACTATAGCGACAGACATGGAGTCTTTCCCGTGGAGTGGACCTCAGATCTAATCAGAGAGTTTTTTGTTTACCCACCCCCCAACACTAGCTGTAGTGCTTTGAATGAGAACGATCCCCCTCTCCAGAGACTCAGACATCTGAACACTTTGTCCCCAGTTAGGGGTGGCGTTTGAGCAAGTTTAAGAGGTTCAGCCTTGTTGAAGGAAGCAATTCACTGTGTCTGGCTTTCTAAGTAAAAGTACTGGTAATCCAAACTCAGACACCTCCCCAGCCCCTTCCTTTTACTTTTAGACATTTAGTTTTGGTGTCTGTGTATTTGTGGTGGTGGTGGGTGTGTACGTGTGTGTGTACAGACAATGTCAGCCTTGAGTGGTTTCTTTAGTTGTTGTCTGTCTTCTTTGATAGGCCATGTTTACCTAGAACTCATCAATTCTTCTATTGCTGGCTGGCCAGCGAGCCCCAGGAACCTGTCTTTGCCTTCCTCACACAGAGAGTACAGTTGTGTTCCACCATGCTGTGTGTGTGTGTGTGTGTGTGTGTGTGTGTGTGTGTGTGTGTGTGTGTGTTGGTCTTGGGGATTGAATGCAGGCCCTCATGTTTGCGCAGCGAGCACTTGACCAACGTAGCCATCCTCCTGGCTACATCCTATTTATTTTTGAGACAACCGCTCTATTCAGCCCAGGCTAGGCTCAAACGCATGGTCCTTCTACTTGTGTCTCCTGAGTGCTAGGATTACAGGTTTCACCACCACACCCAACCTCAATTCATTCTTGAGAGACTACTGCAGTTTGGGGGAAAAACAAAACAAAACAAAACTAATTCATTTATGAGGACCATTGACGAGCAATTGCCAAAGGTCCCAACTCCTCACATCGGCATATTGGGGAATTAAGCTTTGACATTAGCTTGGCGTCATTTTTCTGCAAACTGCTCTAATGAATGAACCCTTTTTGCTCCTTTTCAGCACTATTGACGTTTTGGATTGTGTAATTGTTTACTGGGGAAGGCGTAAGGAGTGCTGTCTGGTTCATCAGTATAAACTATTTAGCGTGTCTTCCTAGTTGTCAAGTAGTAGCTACATCCCCAGCCGCGGCAATAAAAATGATGTCTCTAGATATTACCCAGTGTCCTCAGGGGCTCCACAAAGAACCACTGAGAATACCAATGGACCACACAGAAGATGTTCATTCCCGTGTGAATGAACCTGATTCTCCTGCCTCTACACCTGTAGAGCAAGTCTGTCCATTTTATTCATGCCTGCTGTGCTAAACCTGTTGGGTTTTTGTTTCTCTTTTTCCATTTTAGGAAAAAAAAAAACAAGTACCCCAAGTGTGCTGTTAAAACTTTTGAGTTTCTTATTTCTATGCTGTACGTAGTGGCAATTTAAAGAGGTTCCAGGGAGAACCCGGCTTTCTGTGACTTCCATTAGTACTGATTTAAAAATCTGGCTCCAGTCTAGAGCAATTCCACTGTGAGTAATTTTACATTTTTTTGTAATCTGCAAACACATGCATGGTGAATGTTAAATTGCTGATGGATATGCCTAATAGGTTAACTGTAATTAGTTCTGGATGAGAAGGGAAAAAAGTTAATATATTTTTGTTTTTAGTGGACTTTGCAGTAATCATAATAAAGAAAAACTCCTCCAAGGGAAATTCATAGCTCACTCTGGCTTATGCAATGGCCTGACCTCCATGCCCAGTGAGCACTGCCCCGCTGATGTTTTCTATAAACTACAAAGGTCGTCACTATGCTGTGTTAGCTTGCTTTTTCTTTCTTTTATCAATAAAAAAGATATTGAAGAATTGCTTGGGAAGGTGGGGGGAGAGAACAAGTGATTCCAGGAAATGTACCTTGAATGTATGTATATAAGAATATGGGATATGGATAAGGTGTATATTTTACAAGGCTGGCTGTTGCTTTTTTTGTGTATGCTTGCTTACTGGAACTCTAGATCATATCTGGTTATCTTATTAGTCATAACACTAACACTACTGATAAAAAGCTACACATTGGCTGTAAGAATTGTACCCCTAGCCCAGCAATTACACAGCACCAAACACCAGTAGTGTTGACAAGGGTAAAAGAGTTTATTCATTAGAGGAGACTTCAGGCTTCTCAATGTTGCAGATACCTCCAATGGTTCTAGTATAATGTGACCCACCCCAGAATAATAAAGCCAAGCTCAAGTGGAAGCTTAATTCCCCAAGAGCTTGTAGCACAAGATGATCCTGAAGTAAATACCAAGGTTTGCCAAATCATTTGATTGAAAGTACTATCCTTTCATCAGAAATCCCCAAACCAACTCCATATGAACACTGCTGTGTTAGTTGGCTTTCTACCTCTGGGTTAAAATTCTCAATGTAAAAACTGTTTATAAAGAAGCAAGGTTTGCTCTATTTTATGGTCTAGAAGTTTCAGCCCATGCTTGCTTGCTTGTTCACCTTCCCTTCAGATCTGTAACATGGCGATGGGAGCATGTGATGGAAGAAGGTGTTCACTTCATCTCTGCCTGGAAGCAGGGAGAGGTGGGAAAAGGGCCAAGATTCCAACACTACCTCCATGGATGCCTCCAAAATAGCGAGAGGACCTAACATCCTCTCACTATAGCCTGCCTCTTAAAGGTTCAACCACCTCCAAATAGTACCTCAGGCTGGGAACAAGATTTTAACACATTGGCGTTGGGGGAAGGGCACTCAAGTTTCAATGCCCCCTACATATGTGCTTCTGTTTAGGGCCTTGGTGATCCAGAAATCACGGATTCCAGATGAAAGGCATTCTGCACTAAAAGCATAATTTTGTTTACTGTAAAAGAAGGGGAAGGTAAAAATTCAGTCCCAGTTAGTGTTCTTGATCCCCATAGTGGCCTTATTGAATTAAGAGCATGGAAGGTGATAGCTGGTAAGAACAGAGATTTATAATATAGATGTTGGGGTGCTACATCTTTGTAGATGTGGTCCTTAAATGTGTATGGTAAACTCTATCACTAATGCATGGCTATACTTATCTAAAAGTGCCAAGTGCAATTATGAGAATATTTAACAGACTTCTGATAAGCATGAACCTCTGGAGAGGACAGAAGATGTTTTTCAGTGAAACTGCAAAGGAAGAGTAGAAAGTTGTTTTTATTAAATATAGGGGTGATTTCCAGAAATGTTATAGCATTACTTTGCATAATAAAAAAACTGGTTCGCTATTTTGAAATTTTAAAAATATACTTACTGATAAAATAATTTATTTCCTAGAAACACTGATAATCTTTTTTAAGTAAATTGATTGTTAGACAATGCACACAGATACATAATGCATTTTAAATACTCTTTCACTATGACAGGTGGTATCATATAAGGGCTTTTGAGTATATTTCTTAATGATTCATTTTTAATATTTTATGCTCTTTTACTATGCTTAATTCCCAAAGAATATTTTGTATGTTTTGAAACAATTTAATATTCAACATTAGATATAGGATTCTCAGTTATGGATAGTATTAAAAATTCATTAATAATATTTTCAGGGTTTGAAAGGATATGAATATAAAAGTTGAACAAATTTTTATGTATTATTTGATTCTCAAAATACTCAATATTACTAATATGTTTGATGTATAAAATGCATTTAAATAATAAAAAAATTAAGAAAAACTAAAAAAATCTGGCTCTATCTATTTATCATCAATTACCTATCTGTCTGCTTATCTATCATCTGTCTGTCTATCTACCTATCACCTATCTACCTACCTATATCTATCATCTATTTTTCTATCATCTTTCTCGTTCCTTTCTGTCTTAGTCAGGGGTTTCTATTCCTGCACAAACATCATGACCAAGAAACAAGTTGGGGAGGAAAGGGTTTATTCGGCTTACACTTCCATACAGCTGTTCTTCACCAAAGGATGTCAGGACTGGAAATTAAGCAGGAGCTGATGCAGAAGCCATGGAGGGATGTTCTTTACTGGCTTGCTTCCCTTGGCTTGCTCAGCCTGCTCTCTTATAGAACCCAAGACTGCCAGCCCAGAGATGGTCCCACCCACAAGGGGCCCTTGATCACTAATTGAGAAAATGCCTCACAGCTAGATCTCATGGAGGCATTTCCCCAACTGAAACTCCTTTTTCTGTGATAATTCCAGCTGTGTCAAGTTGACACAAACCTAGCCAGTACACTTTCCTTCCTTTCTTTCCTTCTTTCCTTCTTCCTTCCTTTCTCCCTTCCTTTTCTTTTTCCTTCCTTCCTTCCTTCCTTCCTTCCTTCCTTCCTTCGTTACTTTCTTTCTCCCTTTCTTCTTCCTTCCTTCCTTCCTCCCTCCCTCCCTCTCTCCCTCTCTCTCCCTCCTTTTCTCTCTCTCTCTCTCTCTCTCTCTCTCTCTCTCCATTATCTTCTTTGATGGACTCAGAAGGGAAACAGACCCAGTTTTCATCTCTTTCACTTTCTAACTGGAAATCCTTAGTCAGCAACCTACATGCCCTTTAGCTGACAAATGAATGTCGAAAATATGGTACATATACACCGTGGGATACTACTCAGCTGTAAAGAAATAAAGATCACATTGAGTGAGGTCACTCGGATACAGAAAGCAAATGTTTCCTGTTCTCTCTCATCTGTGGTTCCTATCTCTAAAACTTCAACTGTGAGCACAGCTCCCAGAGTAACTGCAGAAACCAAAAGAAATCACTGGGAGGAGTGGGGAGATGGTGGTGGTGGTGGTGGTGGTGGTGGTGTGTGTGTGTGTGTGTGTGTGTGTGTGTGTGTGATAAGATGGAACAATATCCCTGAACATTAAGGAATATATCAAGTCTCATTTCATGCATTTTGAAAGGAAACATAGATAACAACAGTACCTACTCTTTGGTTGCATAAGATTAAATGAAAAAACCTGAGGGTCCAGCGCCCAGCACCTGTTCAATTAAAGAAGTCTCCATTGCTGTGATGGGCACCAGGATTGTGAGCATCTCAAATCCCACAGCAGGACCAGAGCTGCCTCTAGATCCAGGGAGTAACTCAGAGCTTTGTTTTTGACCCTTCAATCAGAGGCTTGGGGGGGTTCCAAGTCAGCAGGAGACTGGTTAGATTTGAATTGCTATAGCAATGTCAGAGAAGGTGACTCCCACAGTGCCACAGAGGGCATTAAAAACACATTTTAGCAGGAAGATTAGAGGTTAAAGGTGAGTGAGCTGAAGTTCCTGATTGTCTCTTTTTTTTTCTTCTGCACAGTGTCAGGCCAACCCACTGAACACACAGGCTGCACTGTAGCAGAGCACTCTACCCTCCCTCAGACAATCCTTGTGATGCTGAACTTGAAGTCAAGCCTTGTTATCCTGAGTGAGCGTTCCCACTATCTGAGATGACCACAAGATGCTGGGAAATGAAGGCACGCAGGAGAGAGGAGCAGGGACCCAGTCGCACAGGAAATTTAGTATGGGGCGAAAGCTTTTGTGACATCTAGTTCTGCCCTAGATAGGCTATTTGAAAAACCTAAGAGGGAACCTTGTGGTCATTTCTAATACAATCCTGTTTGTCCTTGCATATTAGAGAGGACAGAGAGGCAGGAACCACAATCCTAAACATTCCAGCACCTAGTACATCCTCAAAGGCTCTGAGACTTATGTGCGTACATTGAGTGAGAAGCTGGAGTGGTGTCTGATCACAGCAGATCCAGTGAGGGTACAGCAGTCCTTGGGAATGGCTCCTCCGGAGCTAACTCACTCATTACAGCTCTCACTGTCTCCATCTCTGGGAGTCTGCAGTTTTCTTGGAGATCCAATGAACTTCCTCTTGCTCAGGAAGCTGTGGCGTGCCTTGGCTAAGTTGCCTTTCCAGCTGTGAGCTTTGCTAATCCAAGACAGAATGGCAAAAAAAAAAAGAAAGAAAAAATTCTCTGGCTTGCAAAGATGAAGCTCACATGTAAGGAGATGAGCATAATGATCACATGCAGAAAAGTTTTGGGGGGAAGAGGAGCCTCCAGAGACACCCCAAACTCTCTGGTATGTACTAACTACGGTTTATATTCTAGCAAACGTCGTGTCTTTCCTTCGTAGAAGGATACTAATAGGGGGTAAAATTCTTCACCGAAACAAAACTGAATCAAATTAGGTGCCCTTTCCCACCAAAGAATCCACTTCACGAAAGAAGAGAGCACTCGAACATACGGACGGTGGTCCGGATCAGTAAGTAGAGAAGTTGAGCTGGTCCATTCTAATTTTCTCCTAATTCCAGGACTCCCGAGTCTAGATTCTCAAATACCAATTGTGCTTGTTTCTAACAAAAAGCATGACCCGAGGAGAGAGCAAAGCCCAGATCCAGAGACAGGGCCAACTAAACGCTAGCGCACATAGATCGACTCTTGTCCCTAGCCCTGCCAAACCACAGTCCTTAAGGATCCTGAAGAATTCAAAAATCATACACAAACACGCAAAAATGGCGCCTTTCCTAGTTACAAGGCCCCCTCTCTCTGGACTGCTTCAGATGCAAGGCTTTCCCTTGCTTATTCTTTCTCCCGTGTCTGGAGAAACAGAGTCGGACCCCATGCTGAAAGGTCAGGCACAGGGGGGTGGGGGAGTGGGGAGTGTGGGGGGGAGGGAACCATGGAATAACCGGGTGTATGTGTGGGTTGGGCAGAACCTCTGGGGAAGTAAGGTCAAATCAGTCTTCTCCCTGAAAAGCATCTGCTTGCTCAACTCCCAGGATGTTGCCTGTTCAGGGACAAATTCTTCCAAGCTGGTCTGTCCTCCTCAGGCGGGCCCCTCCCAGGAGAATTTTGGACAAGCCATACTAAATGGTGCATTTTTTAAAAACAAATTCAGCGGTTAGCTTCATTCATTCCTCTTCTCTCTTCATGTTCCCAAAATACAAGTTTAATGCGGATCTTCCCCCACATGTCTATACTATTCTGTTATGTAGACATACCTGTCTGTCTGTCTGTCTGATTGACTCTTTAGCTATCCTCTATCTATCCTAATCTTTAACTGGACTGCTCTAAGTCCTGTTGCTGCCTAACAAATTGCTTTAAATGATTGACACCAAGCAAGGACCATTTTGAAGCATTTTGAAGCTCCCCCTCTGGAGGAGCACAGGCATGCTGGCAGGTGGAGCTCCAAGGTTGTATAGACGAGGGGTTGGGGAAAATGTCATCAGGCTTGGGGGTTCATCCCATCCTCATTCCCTAGACCTGCACTTTCAACCCTGCCGCCTACAACCTCCTGCTTCCCGTTACAGTCCAGATGCCTTACAATTTACCTTCCTGCCTCCCTTAGGCATTCTATTGCTGCCATAAAACACCATGACCATAAGCAACTTGGGGAAGAAAGGGTTTGGTTTGCTTACTCTTCCACAGCGCCGTCTATTATTGGAGGAAGTCAGCGTAGGAACTCAGGCAGGGCAGAAACCTGGCGATAGGGAGCTTATGCAGAGGCCGAGGGAGAATGCTGCTTGCTGGCTTGCTTCCCATTGCTTTGCTCAGCCTGCTTTCTTATAGCACCCAGAACCACCAGCCCAGGGGTCCTCCCATATCGATCATCAATGTACCACAGGCTAGCCCACAAGCCGATATGGTGAATACACTTTTTTTTTTCACTTGAGGCGCTTTCTTCCTAAAAGACTTTAGTTTGGGTCAGGTTGACATGAAACTTGACAGTGAAATCCAGATAGCTTACAAGTCAGTTTACCTCATCCAACAGCTAATCCCATGCTTGTAAATTCCTTCCCTCTAATCTCCATGATTCTCTCCAGGTCTCAGGTATAAGGAGAGAACTCTCAACTCACTTGGTCAGGGGGCTACTCACTTTATTACACAAGACCAAAAAAGTTTCAAGGAAAGTTAATCAGATCTACAGATGGAAGAAGGCTAGGGAGGTAGCTAGTAGTCATAAAGTCACTGAGATGTCTTTCTGTGTTATGCTATTTTTTTTTTAAGTTCAGCCGTTAGTCATAGGAGAAGAGAGTCTCAACTCAGGGATTGCCTAGATCAGACTGGCTTGTGAACATATCTGTGAGATATTGCCGTAATTGTTCATTGATGTAGGTGGACACAGACTACTGTGGGCAGCACCATTTCCTATGTAGGCAGTTCTGGGATATAAAAGAAAGCTGATTATGTGTGATGCTACATGGAATAGCAAGCAGGCCTGCCTTACAGGTTCCTGCCCTGATTTCCCTCAGTGACAGGCTATGACCTGCAAATTTAAACCAAACAAGTTCTTCCCTCCCTTAAGGTCTCCGTGGTCACAGCAACAGAAAGAAAATTAGAACAACCACTAAAATTTAAACTTTACCAAAGCCACCTATCATATAAGAAGATGGCTGTACCCTGCCATCAGATCTTGAGCTAACTCTGCACAAGTCTCTTACACTGCCTCAGATCCCAGTGTGATTCAGACGCTGTAGTACTTTGAATGAAGAATGTTCTCCATAGGCTTGGTTATCTCGACACTTGGTTTGCAGTTGGTGGTGCTGTTTGGGAAGGTTTAGGTGGTGTAGCCATGCTGGAGGAAAACATCACTAGGCATAGGCTTTGAGATTATATAACCTCATCCCACTTCCAGTTCCCTCTCTGCATTGTATTTGCAGCCAGGGGATGTAAACACTTAACAACTTAAGGGGGAAGGGTGTATCTGGTTCACAGTTAAAGGGTATAATCCATCATGAGTGAGTCAGGAGCTAAAAGCAGCTGGTTACATTATATCCACACCCAGGAAGCAGAGAGTAATGAATGCTTGTGCTTAGCTCAATTTCTTCTCATTTATTTGACCCAGGATCCCAGCCCAGAGAATGGTGCCATCCACAGTGAGTATATCTCCTTGCCAATTAATCTAGTCAAAGATTACCCTTCAGAAGCACAGCCTGAGGCTTGATCAGGTTGACAACTGATAGTATCCATCACACTGACATTGATAGTATGGCTGTAAACAGAACAGATGTCAGCAAACATTTACTATAAAAATGTCAGGTAACAAAGTCTTTTGACGTCATTATTGAGGTGCTAAGACAGTCATGAGTGATAGCAAATGTAGTCACAGTATCACCTAATAAAACTTTATTAACACATAAACTAGGTGGGCCCCAGTTTGCTGATGTTTGTTCTAAAGCTAACCTAACTGGTCAAACCTAAGAGTATTCAGATATGTGATGTTAAAAAAAATAATGTAATCTCTTTATTCCTCAGATCCTCCATGTATAATATATGGAATAAGAGCATACCTGTGTTGTCAGGCATGGCAAGGTTTCTCACGTGTTATGTGCACGTACCCATGCCTGCAAGTAGGAAAACTGCAGAGAAACAGCTCATTCTACTTCATGGTATAGAATTAAAGTACCTCACTAAATATGGGCTAGGGTAAGGATAGTTAAATTCTTAAAGCATGGAGGAGGGAGGAGTCTGGAGAAATGGCTCAGCAATTAAGAGCACTGGTTGCTCTTTCAGAGGGCCCAGGTTCAATTCCTAGTACCCACATGTCAGTTCACAACTGTCTGTAACTCCAGTTCCAGAGGAGCTAACACCATCCCACATACATACATGCATGCACACACACATACACACACACACACACACACACACACACACACACACACAAATTCTTAAAGCATTTACTCTATGGCTAAGATATATATTTGACCCTTTTAGTAGCCTAGATTTCAATTAAATTCTCCTCCTCCCTTCTCCCTCCTTCTCATCTTCTTCCCCCTCCTTCTTTTCTTTCTCTTCATTATATACTATGGAAACTGAACAAATGCCTTGCCTACAGGCACCTACATGGCAAGTAGCTCATTTGGGGTCTGAGCTCTTGTATCCTGACACATCCTATTATCTTATCCCTACTTGGGAGAGAAGAGATATGAGAGCCACAAAGGATTAATAATATCCTATTTTTTCAGTACTGTTGAACAACATTGCTTATGTTCATGTAATGTTGCTGTTTCTAGCCAGGTTTTGATTTCAGCCTTCTTTCCATTTTTTCTTCAGCCCCTTGGGTGACTGCCCACATCTGAGTGCCCTGTCAGAGCCATATTCCTCTGGCAGATCCTGCAGTCTTGCAAACACACCCGAATCTTAAATGTCAAGGCTGTGAACTCTCCATCCTTCTGCTCTCTCTGTGAGTTTTCTCCTATTCCCTTTCTCTCTCTACTCCATATTTCTTCTCTCCTCACTTCATCTCTTTCCTTTTCTCCACAACTTACTCATATATGAAAAGGAGCCAGGATCCAAAAAAAAAAAAGAGCATTTGCTTTGGAAGAAGAAGAGGTACATAGAAATGTACAAGCCAGGTCAAAGGGTTGCTCCGGCTTTTCACAAAGACGCACTTCATGGAGTGTGACTCGCTGAGCCTTCTATTCCCTATCTCTCTCTTCCTTCAGGACAAAGCTGATGTACACAGCTGGAGGCTATAACTTGACAAACTAAGAAAGAAGATGAATAAAATTTCCTGTTTTCCTCTCCTACCCTGGTCTCTCAGGACTTGAGCTACAAGGCCACCTTCCAACCAGATGTTTCATTCCCCAAGTTCCTTTCAGAGTCTCTGCAAATATCAATTACTCTTCACACAGCACCACCTGATCTTAGATCCAATTATTACAAGCCTGCTCCATCTAAGGGTCTCTTGGGAACAGCAGTGAATGTGGCCAGCATGAGACATGGAACCAGGGAGTTGAACTCTGTGCTCTCCCATCTAAGTTAAGTACCACCTTAGCAGTGCCCTTCCTATATGTCATTGACTGTGGCAGGATTCCAGATTAACTCATCTCATCCTATTACAGAGATGCTAACACTGTCCCCACCCCATGGGTAATTACCTGCCCTGGTTTCCATACCTCATAGAGTTTCTCATACTTCTTCTCCACTCCGTTTGATGCTGCACTCAGAAAAGCAAACATTTGGCAAAGCCACGTAGGTGGAGAAGCCTCTTTCTCTGCAAAGAACTCATCAAGTTCATTACTTTCAGTCCCTGCCTAGGTTGCTGGACAGGTTGTTTCCCCCTTTGGCTGCTCATGTTCTTTGGAGACTTGTTTTCATCAGTTTTAAAGGTCTGTCTCCATCCTCTGTGGTTACACCCAGCTTTCTGGATCCCGGCACTCATTGCCAAAAATAATGTAGATTTCTTCAGCTTCTTCTCCGCCTAACTCCCAGACACTCTGGCCCACCTCTTCTCACGCTGTGTGATGTGGAGCAGAGAGGGTGGATCCCCTTCACAGCCAGACTCTTAAACGGATTTTTAAGATGAGCATGACACACGTCTACATCTGCCCTGTTCATGATGAGTGACAATCTGCCAACAGGATTAGTGGTGGAATTGTTATTAACAGTCTCCTCCTTACAAAACAGAGATGACTTTGGGGGGTCTTAATAGCGGGAAACATCTTGTCATTAATTTCTTTGTCTGCGTGGATACAGATCATGAGTTTTCATACCTGATACGGCTTACTTCCTTATGTGTTGTTCCCTAAGAAGTCATGGTTTTCATAGTAGATGTGGGATATTTTCCTATGCTTTTGGCTACAGAGGTTCCAGGAGCTCCCAAAGCAATATAGGCCATTGCTGTCACTACTGGCTGCTCATTAGATGGTAAGAGCCTATTGCTGAAGACACCAAGTGCCTTGTTTACAGAGAAATCAGGCTGGAAGCTTCTTCCCTGCTGGCTAGAGCACACAGTGCCAGAAGGTGCTAGTTAGGTTGTTCGGGGAGAAATGTCATCAACGATCTTACCCAGCTGTGGATCCTGCATTCTATAATATCAGCCTGCTAGGCAAGATACACTTACTCTTGCAACAATGGTGGCAGGACTGAGGAGTAACCGACTGTTGCGACCGCCTCGACCAGCAAGAACGAGGCAACCGGAGAGCTCTTCTTCCAGCAGTTTAATCAGGAACCTTGAATAACATCAACAACCCCGGGACACCACCCTTGGCCTTTTAAGCTCTATGCTAAGCCTATCCCAATGGGCCACGTGGCAACAGCAGATAGGCTACCAGAACGAGGAAGCAAGCAAAGCCAGCAGCCTCTGCCAAATAAGGACTTACTTACCAGAGTAAGCCCAAGGCGTGACTCAGCAGCTCTCCACAACCAACCACTTCCTGCTTACATTTGAGGACCACTTCCTGGGAGGGAACATGCATCTGGTGCTGAAAGGTCAGTTGTCTTAGTCAGGGTTTCTATTCCTGCACAAACATCATGCCCAAGAAGCAAGTTGGGGAGGAAAGGGTTTATTCAGCTTACATTTCCACATTGCTGTTCATCACTGAAAGAAGTTGGGACTGGAACTGAAGCAGGTCAGGGAGCAGGAGCTGATACAGAGGCCATGGAGGGATGTTCTTTTCTGGCTTGCTTCCCCTGGCTTGCTCAGCCTGCTCTCTTATAGAACCCAAGACTGCCAGCCCAGAGATAATCCCACCCACAAGGGGCCTTTCCCCCTTGATCACTAATTGAGAAATTGCATATAGCTGGAGCTTGTGGGAAGCATTTCCCCAACTGAAGCTCCTTTCTCTGTGATAACTCCAGCTGTGTCAAGTTGACACAAAACTAGCCAGTACATCAATCAAAAGTTTTTTTTTTTTTTTTTAAATATTATTTTATGTATAGGAGTACATTGTAGCTGTCTTCAGACACACCAGAAGAGGGCATCAGATGCCATTACAGATGGTAGTGAGCCACCATGTGGTTGCTGGGAATTGAACTCAGAGTCTCTGGAAGAGCAGTCAGTGTTCTTAACTGCTGAGCCATCTCTCTAGGATATTAAATCAACATCTTAAGGGTTAGGATGCTACAGTCTCAAAAGAAAAACTAATTACTGTTGCTTTTGTTAAGTGGACATGTTTTCAAACTGCCTTCTAAATATTTACATTTAATACCCTTAGACCAGTGTGGCTCTCTGCCTTCCACAGAGATACCCATTTTGCACAAGGGAAAACGCTAATGCAGAAATGTACATCTGGTCAGAAATATTGGCTGCAATTAATAACATTAATAATTATTAATAATAATATCTGCAAGAATTATTGGCTGTTGAATGCTCTACTATAAATCTATATCACCCCTTCCGACTCCCAGAATGGGAGGTGGATGAAACATAAGACCTAAGGATGGAGAGGAACATGACATAATGTCATTTGCACACAACCTGGCCACAGAAGTCATGAACACAGAGCATGCTGTCTACTCTCCCTTTTCCACACCTCCAGGGTAAGTTCTCCAACACCGCTCTAGCTGGTCCACCCAGTGCCTCCATCTGCGGGAGGCACAGGCCCCCTGCTCTCACACCCTTGGCTCGGCTCGGCTCATCTGGACCCATGCCTCCAGACCCAGCTCCACTGTGCTGCCCAGCTGAGGCACAGTGAACTCAGAGTCTCTGGAAGAGCAGTGCTCTTCCTGAGTGCTTCTGCTGGTGAGAGGTGGGGGAAGGAGGTTCTGACTGAACTACATCGGTCTCTATGAGATGGTCTCTCTTAGTCTGGGGTTGCTGGCCTCTATTTCCCTCTTTTATGACTTCCATTTGGAACCATGGCTTGCTGTGGTAAGCAGCCTCCCTGGATCAGCCTGAGCCATCTCCTCCCGGTGACTACTTCTTATATAATCATCTCCCTCAATTAATTTACCTCAGACAAACAGAACATTGCCAAGCAGATGGGATTTCACTTTGTAGGTTAGATTATAAAACCCTGTTTCTTCTGCCTTCATAGGACTCTTTTCTGGTTCTCTCTCATTTGCAAGTCTTGATGAAGCCTATTGCTATATTGAGAAGGCCAACCTGATGAGCCCCTAGGGACACATCCAACATAAGTTGCAGACCTCAGTCCAAAAGCCTGCAGTAAATTGAATCTGTCCAATAGCCACATGATGCACTTGGCTTTGGACTCTTCTGTAGGGATCTGATTTATTAGCATAATGAACACCTTGAATGAGTATCTATCTGCAGTCTACTTTTTATGTAGGGTGAATTCAGCATCCAGTTTCATGGATGGGGGGGATTGGACAGCCAATTTTCACTGTGCCATCTGTTGGAAAGTCCAAATAAAAATGATTAGATACTTTCATCAATTATTATATTTGCATATATGCAAATATAGTTCATAATTCCTTGACATTGAACTATTTGTGTTTTCATTTGCTAAATCTTGTCTTGTCTTTGATGATTTGATAGACTATTTCAGTATCTGCTAGTGCATGGTCTCTGGCATTACTATTTCATAAGAATCTGGTATCTATTATATTTCCAGGTGAATTTTACAGTCAGTTCGCAATACCCATGAAAGGTCGTGCTAGCTTTCCCAATGGAAATGCACTAAATTTGTAAACTCAAGATAACTGACATATTTATAATTTGCATACTTTGTCCCGGAAACGCAGTATGGTTACTCCGCTTTCCGGGTTGTCAGTCATGTCTGATGACGGTTTTCTTATATACGCTTGCACGTTTTATTATTACTAGGATCATTTCCTGTCTGAATGCTTACCGCTCCTAGATGGAAGAATCCTTGTCTTGTAGACTCTGCACTTGGTCATGCTGCTCCCGGCTGCTTTCACACTGGATATCTTGTTCTTGCTTTAACAAGGAATAGTACCATATTTTAGCACATTCTTTTTAGAAATTACCAAGATACTTGTGTGCCGTTTATTATTAGCACGGTAAGTACTGATTACCTGTACCGAAGAAGGGAACAGTGCCACAGTGCTGGTAGGTGAAATTCTCCTGAGCTGTGGTAATAGTCCTTCAGTGCACGCTTGTGAGGCTTGCTAACAGTCCAGTAACATTGGATGGCAACCCACTAGGATCTGTGTCTCTGTGCGGAATGAGAGAGCATTCTCTATCACCTGGTTTTAAAAATCTGTGTAGGGCTTGCTTTACCACTGACTTAGGATGTTTCCTCTTGTTTTCATATAGCAGAACAAGTTTTCAGACATAGAAGTTGTATATTCTGTGAACTTTTAAAATAAATGTCACCCATCAAACCACCTGGTTCTGGTAACTTTGAGAGATGTACTATCTGGTTATTATTATTGTTATTTATTATCATTATTATTATTATTACATATCATTTTTATAACTAGAAATATTGTCTAAATGTTGTCAGATGAAACATTTTTATTTATCACACTTACAATATTTCTAAACTTATTTTTGTATCAACTCCTTTTTAATAGCTTTATTGATATTTATTTGTGTTAACGTAAATTCCTTAGACACTTTATATTTTATTATAGATTTCTTTTCAAAAGTATTCCTTTTTAACATTTCTGGACAGAACTCACTATTAAGAAAGACTAGTTAGGGTTGCTATCTTCTGTGTTAGTTCTCTATTAACATAATTATGCACAAAGTAAAAACACTTTAGCACTAAAAGCCCAGGTGGAGGACTAGAGAGGTGAATAACTAAGGTTAAGGGTGCTAGGTGCTCTTCCACAAGCCCAGGTTCAATTTCCAGCACCCACAGGGCAGCTTACAGCTGCACATAATTCCAATTGCAGGAGATCTCATGTCCTTTCATGGTTTCTTCAGGCTCTGCATACATGTGGTGCTTAGACATACATGCAAGCAAACAACCACACATAAAATAATTTCTACAGTGCTACACAGACATAGAAAAGTTATTTTCTGTTTAGCCCAAACTGCTATGCTCTTGATTCTATGGCTAAGCTCTCAGGAAAAAAACCTCAGATCAAAATAAATATACATATACACCCATATACACACACATATTCACTAAGATTTGAATATACTGAAAACAGAAGGTATTCGTTATTTTAAATTATAGAGCACAAGACATATTTCCGAAATAGCAGGATTCCTCTTCACTGGGAAAAAAAAGTTGATCTGTAATATGGGACACAAATTATGGCCCTCAATGTCTAGATTCTCCTGAGGATGCAACCCTTTTACACTTTGCCCTGATAAGATTTCTCATACTTTGGGCTGCTAATGAGACCTGGGCCTCACGCAGAGAGAACAGACCAGGTATCAAGCCTGAGACAGGGAAAAGGTAATGGTGATGTCATCGGACACTAACCACACATGGAAGTCGCGTTTCTATTCAGAATAAACACTGCATCAATCTATAAATAAAGCCACATATTTCCAATCTTTTAAAAATAATGAAAAAAATAAATTAATAAAAACAAGGGTGCTTACAGTGTCAAACACCTCATTGAATGTGTCAGAAATTGTTTTGAGGTTTTGGTGAGTGTGTCTCTTATCTCTGCACCTTTGTCTTTCTCAGTTTCCTTGAATATCTTTGAACTAACTTCAGCCTTTTCCAGGGTCTGACAGTCTCTACCGAATCAGAGATAAGTATGATTGCTTCAGTGTCGAACTAAGATTCCTTTGGCCTTGTGTCCCTTTAATCTCTGTTTATCTGTACTGCTGTTCTACTCAGTATAGTTTATTATCCCATATTCTTTGTTGTTGTTGTTGTTTCACCATCACTCTTAACTTCTTTTTTTATTAGGTATTTTCTTAATTTACATTTCAAATGCTATCCTGAAAGTTCCCTATACCCTCCCCCCGCCCTGCTCCCCTATCCACCCACTCCCACTTCTTGGCCCTGGAGTTCCCCTGTACTGGGGCACATAAAGTTTGCAATAACAAGGGGCCTCTCTTCCCAATGATGGCTAACTAGGCCATCTTCTGCTACATATACAGCTAGAGACACGAGCTCTGGGGGTTCTGGTTAGTTCATATTGTAGTTCTTCTTATAGCGTTGCAGACCCCTTCAGCTCCTGGGGTACTTTCTCTAGCTTCTCCATTGGGTGCCCTGTGTTCTATCCTATAGATGACTCTGAGCATCCACTTCTGTATTTGCCAGGCACTGACATAGCCTCACGGGAGACATCTACATGGTATGCACTCACTGATAAGTGGATATTAGGTCAGAAACTTAGAATACTCACGATACATTCTAAGGAGGAATGAAGTATCCACATGCTGGTCTTCCTTCTTGATTTTCTGGTATTTTGCAAATTATATCTTGGGTATTCTAGGATTCTGTGCTAATACCCACTTATCAGTGAGTGCATATCTAGTGACTTCTTCTGTGATTGGGTTACCTCACTAAGGATGATATTCTCCAGATACATCCATTTGCCCAAGAATTTCATAAATTCATTGTTTTTAATAGCAGAGTAGTACTCCATTGTGTAAATGTACCACATTTTCTGTATCCATTCCTCTGTTGAGGGACATCTGGGTTCTTTCCAGATTCTGGTTATTATAAATAAGGCTGCTATGAACATAGTGGAGCATGTGTTCTTATTACCAGTTGGAACATCTTCTGGGTATATGCCCAGGAGAGGTATTGCTGGATCCTCCAGTAGTACTATGTCCAATTGTCTGAGGAACTGCCAGATTGACTTCCAGAGTGGTTGTACAAGCTTGCAATCCCACCAGCAATGGAGAAGTGTTCCTCTTTCTCCACATCCTCGCCAGCATCTCCTGTCACCTAAATTTTTGATCTTAGCCATTCTGACTGGTGTGAGGTGAAATCTCAGGGTTGTTTTGATTTGCATTTCCCTGATGACTAAGGATGTTGAACATTTTTTTCAGGTGCTTCTCAGCTATTCAGTATTCCTCACTTGAGAATTCTTTGTTTAGCTTTGTACCCTATTTTTTAATGGCGTTATTTGAATTTCTGGAGTCCAGCTTCTTGAGCTCTTTGTATATTTTGGATATTAGTTCCCTATCAGATTTAGGATTGGTAAAAATCCTTTCCCAATCTGTTGGTGGCCTTTTTGTTTTATTGACAGTGTCTTTTGCCTTACAGAAACTTTGCAATTTTATGAGGTCCCATTTGTCAATTCTTGATCTTACAGCACAAGCCTTTGCTGTTCTGTTTAGGAATTTTTCCCCAGTGCCCATATTCTTGAGGCTTTTCCCCACTTTCTCCTCTATAAATTTCAGTGTCTCTGGTTTTATGTGGAGGTCTTTGATCCACTTAGACTTGAGCTTTGTACAAGGAGATAAGAATGGATCAATTCTCATTCTTCTACATGATAACTGCCAGTTGTGCCAGCACCATTTGTTGAAAATTTTATCCCATATTCTACTTGTGGTCAAGCTTCTGCCTGGATTTACTGAGAGTTAATCATTATCTCCTACTGAAGCTAGAGTCCTTCCTTGAAGACTAACCTTTGTATAGTCCATCTGACTATGACTATGACTATGACCTCTGACCTCTGACCTCCGACCTCTAACTTGACTCTCTTCCTGGACCTTGTCCCTACCTCACATCCGACTCCATTATTAGAGGGAACATCCCCCACAGAACCAGATGAATCTGCTTGTACTGTTACCCCCCCCCACCCTTAAACTTTCTTAGAAATCCTTGTGGGTCAGATCTGGTGGCATGTTTCCAAAATAGCAGGGTTCCTGTCCCCCAGATGACATATATACAGGGTCCTCCCAGAGGGGTTTTTGAATCTTGTGTCCCTGAATCATTTGTTAAGAAAGCTACACTTCCAAGGAAGGAAGTGGTTGAATCAATGGTTTTGCTGTACTAGGATTGAGGTTGTTATGTCACACGACACAGATTTGGGGCTTGTTTGCATGTCCTGGCTTTCTGTCTCATTTGCATATCATGGGCTTTCTGGGAATACTCTGGTACATTTAGTTCTACACATAATTTCATATTTCACATGTCTCATTTGTATCTTAAATCTCCACCCAGGGGTGTGGTGTTAACATTATGATGAGTCATATGTTACTTTTGGACACTCTGGAGAACCTCTCTGGCCTGTGCCAGTGGGATGAGCCAATTTTAGTTGACCTAGAGCAGAAGCAATGCTGTGTGTCCCAATGTGGCTTCTTATTGCAAATTTTACTGACTCTGCTTTAAAAATACCTTTACTAATTCTTTGAGAACTTCATACATTGTTCTTTCTCATATTCACCCAGATCCATCCCCTCCCATTCCACCTAACTTTGTCTAAAAATGTGCTCTTTTTTTAATCAGTTGACTCCAGGCTATATTTTGATCATATTTACCCAGATTTGTTCCCTCCCAATATATATTCACCCAACTTTGTGTCATCAATAGTTTTAATTCATTGAGTCCATGATGAACAGATAGCTCAGTGGTTTAAAAAAAAAAAAAAAAAAGACTAGTTGTTCTTACAGAAGATCTGGATTTTCTTTCCAGCATCCACATGATGGCTCACAGGCATCTCTAATTAGTTCCAGGTCATCTGATGCCCCCTTCTGGCCTCTATGGTCACCAGGTATGCATGTGCATATGTAGGTGAAACACACATATCACACACTCACACATACACATGCAGGCATATGCACACATACACACAGATAAAATAAAAAAGAACATCCATTGAATCCAATTAGTGTTCTCTATATATTCTTAGGTACATGCCATCTACTGGAGCATATTATAGCTACTCGGGGCCACATCCTTGAAGAAAACAACTAACTCTGCTCCTCCTGATAGCTACCAGTTACCAATAATTCTTCAGCAAGAGCTGGGACTTCATGTGCCATGTCCTGCATGATCACATGGAAGAGACTGTGTGACATGGTTTCCTGCCCCTGGAACAGAGCCAGCAGGGTATGGGCCTCCACAAGTATTGACAGTTGCTGGGTATACAGCGTGCGTGTGTGTGTGTGTGTGTGTGTGTGTGTGTGTGTGTGTGTGTGTGTTCATGTTCCTCCTTTGGGAAATAATCTACCTGTCAAGGTTATTGGGCAATGTCCTCTCTTCCAAGGTCGATTCCACAATAATCTGAGACAGCATTAGTCAGGGAGGTGGGGATGGGGTGTCTATGTCTTTAGCAAACATGGTAAATGCTGCAACCTTTAGGAGAGCCCTTAAGGTTGTGGGAAAGAACTCTGAAAACATGACTTCAAAAATATATAATTTCTCAACTATGCAAAATATATGAATGCAATATGAATTATATGAGGGATTTCACAGACCTAAAAGAATAAGGCAGCTGCACTATGAGCCAGCATGTCAGGAAGATATTAAGGAAGGAGATAAAGAGATTTGGGGAGTGGGGATCACAGGGCAATCTTTCCCAGCAAAGTTTATTGGTTGTGCTTACAAAGGCAGGCAGATTCCTGAGTTCAAGGTCAGCCTGGAACAGAGCTAGTTTGGGCCCAGGTGTGGTGGGAACAACAATCTCAGGGCAGGATCCCACCCAGGTAGCTTATTGTCTGTGCTAGCAAAAGTAGGCAGATCTCTGAATTCACTTGCGCTTGATGTCTTTTTCTGAAAATCAGGAGGGCTGATTCATGGGATAATCAAAAGAGAACCTGGAGTTAATGACTGAATTGATATATAAATAAATGACGGGGCTTTTTGGTCTGTGAGAGCTGAGCTATCTGGATGAGCTGTCTGCAGATCTCCAGAGAAAAGTGCCTCAAGCAGAACACAGGCTACCAGCTTGTACCCCACAATTGACTTTGAGTTATTTTTTTTCACCACTATCAAACACCCTTTCTCTCAGGAACCTCTCTCTCTCCAAGCTGAGGGCAGTCCTTGGAATTCATGCCCACCTCCCCGTGTTCCATGCTGGATTTGGTCTGGCTTGAGCTTGAACGTATCTTGTGCATGCTGTCATAACCACTGTGAGCTTGCATGTTCAACTTTTCTGTTGTATACATAAAACAGCATTTCCTTGTAGTGATCTACCATCTCTGGCTCTTATGATATTTCTGTCCCATCTCCCACAATGACCCCTGAGCCTTGAGGAGAGGGTGTGAGTTAGATGACTTATTTAGGGCTGGGCACTTATTCTCTGCACCTTGACTGGTTGTAAAATTTTTGGGTTAATCACCATCTAGTGCCGTAGACTCTTCTCTGACTAGGACTGAGTGATGCACTAAGTCATGGTATAAGAGTAAGTCAGTAAAGGTGAAATAGAACCATGCTCACTCAGCTGCAAAGATGGTCCTTAATTTCTTGTCATTCTGTTTACTAATTATTACAATTGCTTTCTTTGCCTATGCCTGTATCTCGAAGGGTTTCACCTGCTTTCCTCTCACTGTTTCAAAATTACAGATCATATAGGAAGGTCTTTGATCTGTTTTAGATTAATTTCTGTAGAGGGTGAGAGATATGAATGGAATTTCATTCACCTACACGTGGATACCCAATTCTTCCAGCACTGTGGGTTAAAGCAACTGTCTTTTCTCCAATGTATATTAATATTTTTGTCAAAAATTAGGTGGCCATAACTGTCTGATTTAGTGTCCTCTGTTCTTTTCCATTATTGTGGTTCCTTTAGATTTTCTCTTTCTTTCAAGGATTGATTCTATTATTATCTTGTCCCTGTTATGTTTGCATATGAATTTGGGATTGTTTCTAGTTCTGTTAAAAAAGAAAAAAAAGAAAAGAAATATCAATGGAGGAGCTGGGGAGATTACTTAGTGAGAAAGAGGTCATACTGCTCTTGCAGGAGACTGGAGTTTGGTTCTTCTTGATGGTCAACTTAACAACCTCTATACTCACCATGGAAACAAGCTTCTGGACATGTCTGTGAGGAACTATCTAAATCATGTTAATTGGGGGTCCTGCCTTCATGTGGGTGGCATCTTCCACAGACTGGCATCCTGAGCTGTGTGAAAAGGAGAAACTGTGCTGAACACGAGCAATCTTCTTTTTCTGTGACCTGACGGCAGACACACTGTGGTGCACCTTCTTCATGGTCCTGGGGAGAGGCAAGACACATGCTCACTTACCCCAGATAGTGAGCCCACAACAGCCTAAAGTATGAATACCACCAAGGTACAAGTAGGTGAACCAGTGAGCTTTATTGGGGTTACTTACAGGAGTATGGCTGAGCACTTATTTACAGAAACAGAAATCTGTAGAGGAATTTTAATCCAGCAATATGGCTGCTCTGGCAAGGGACATTCTGGGTCTACGTGATCTGGTTGGAATGCAGACAGGCCCTGGATTACAGTATGATCTGGCTGGAATACAGATATGCTCTTAATACATACCTTTAATCTCTAACAATGAAAGTAGGGATACTCTGTAGAAGGAAGCAGCCTTGTTTGCAAAGTGATATCTAATTGATGTGTAAAGTGACAAACCAGAGAAAGATCTGACAGAACGAGTCAGAGAGAGGATACTCCCGACTCTTACTAGTACAGCCCAGGAAAGAGAGGTTACTTAAAAGCAGCCAGAGAGAAGAGAAAAGGGACTGGTGTGTGTATGTGGTAGTTTTATCAGGACAGTTTTACAGAGACAGGTTGCAGAGAGAACAAGCTAGACACAGGAGATCAGAACGAACCAGAGAATGAGAGAGCCAGAAGATTAGAACATATTGCCAAAGTTAGTATGAAGCTGTACACAGATCAAGTACAGCTCTCATCTCATCCCTTCCTCTGAAGAAATAAAAGTAACATTTACAGAAATGAATCAAAGACAGGAACATCACCAAGACCCATTCTAGTGCAGTGACAGTTCACAAAAGCTTGGAAACCTGGAGCACACTGCATAACCTATAAGCAGCTCAATAGGTTGAAGAATGTCCTTTCCAAGTGACTCGGTTGGTCCTAAGCCTTTTCCAGGCTACTTGGATGTTTTTTGCTTCTTCCAGGTAACTTGTCTGGTCTTAGTGTCTTCTTTGAAGTGTGGCTTGTCTTCTCAGTGACTTCTTTGCAGTGTGGCTTGTCTGAGAGAAACTCTCAGTAGCCTTTATTGCTTACCCTGGCAGAGAATTGCCTAGTGAATCTGGTCAGTTTCAGGGACTTCCTGAAGCTATTTGTTAAGTTGTTTACTTCTGTGCCTAGAGAGTTTCAATCTCGGAAAAACTATTACACAACATCATTTCACCATGACTTCTGGACCACATGGACTATTCCTGGAACTATGGCTCAAAATAAGCCCTTCCTTCTTTAAGATGCTTTTATCAGGAGTTTTACTAATCCTGTCCTTGTCTGTCCATTTGTCCCTACTTGAGAATTGTGCCTCTAACACATCCTGCTGTCCTTCTCCCTGCATTTTCAAGCTCTCCCATTTAGCCTGGACTGTCTAAATCCCAACCATTCTTCATTGTACAAGCTATTTTTTCCTTTTGATTGGCGTTTTTTTTTTTTCTTTTAGAAAGAATATTTCTATGTATTTCTTTTAGTTTAAGGCGGGCCTGGTACTCACTCTGTAGCTCAAGGCAGCCTTAAACTAAAAGAAACTCTCCTGCCTCAGCCTCTCAAGAGCTGTAATTATAAGTGTTAGCCTCAATCTTTGCTTTTTCAAAAACTCATGTTGTATTCCTCTCTTAACCAGAATTAATATCTTATTTTTCTTTCATTTAAGTTTTTTTTTGCGATTTTTTATTTACTGTGTATGTGTGGGAGGGTGTGGGTGCATGTATATGAGTGTGTGCTCGCACACGTGAAAAATACGCAATGGTACATGTGTGGAGATCAAAGGTGCTGCCAATGTGGATTCTGTTCTTTCCACAGATTCTGAGGACTGCACTCCAATGGCTGGATCAGCAGGACTCTCACAAGCACTCTTACCTGCTGAGTTATCTCTCTCACTTTTTTATCTCCCAGTGTCTTAGGGTTTTATTGCTGTGAAGAGATACAAAGCAACTCTTATAAGGGACAACATTTAATTGGGGTTGGCTTGCATTTTCAGAGGTTCAATCCATTATCTTCATGGTGAGAAGCATGGCAATTTCCAGGCAGACATGGTGCTGGAGAAGGAGCTGAGAGCTCTGCGTCTTCACTGCAGCAGAGAGAGAGAGAGAGAGAGAGAGAGAGAGAGAGAGAGAGAGAGAGAGATCATATGTTGATGTGCATATAATTGCCAATTTATAAAACAGCATGATATTTTGATTGTTAGTTGGGTGCAATTCAGAAGCAGGGATATTTTAGAATTAAAAACAAGATAACAAAACAGATTTCGTCAGATTTCATGACCTGGATACTCACATAATCTGACCGTTGCAAAATGTCCCACACATTGTAGCCCTTGAAGGGGGCATGGCTCCAAGTTTCTGACCTTATACTTGAGAACCTTCCCTTGGGGATATGACCAAAGTTTCCACTCTGACTGGGGGAGTCAATGGCCCGTGCTCTTCTCAGAGCTGCCCGCTGTGGGACCCAGGTCAACATGGCCAACCTTCCCTGTTTGTGCAGCTGGATGTTGGTGATAATGATACCCAACTACCTCACCAGGGTATCCAGAAGTTCAACAATTAATCACTTTGTGGCATGTTTTTCTTCTTCATGAAACAAGGGCAGGAGGGAGAATATAAAAGGCCCAATCGCAGACAGTAAAACCCCTCCAGTCACTCCCAACCATCCTTTAAACTACCTAGCCTCAGTCAGGATTCACTTGCTTTGTCTCCAGCTGTAGGAAACCAAAATTACCAATCCTAAGAGCCCCTCCCTACTGATGGCTTAGAGAAAGGTAAACATGTCTGTCTTGGGTATCTATTGCTGTGATAGAACACCATGCCCAAACATAACTTAGGGAGGAAAGGATTTGTTTCAATTTACAGCTTCTAGTCCATCATCCAGGGAAGTCAGAGCAGGAACCCGGAGGCAGGAGCTGATGCAGGGGGATGGAGAGGTGCTGCTTATTGGCTTGCTCTTTGTGGATTGCTCAGCCTGATTTCTTATACCCAGGGATGGCCTCACCCACAGTAAGCTGGGACCTCCTCCACTGATCATAAGTCACTGCAGACTTTCCTACAGGTAACCCTTATGAGGACATTTTCTCAGCTGAGAATTCCTCCTCCCAAAAGACTCTAACTGTGGTGAGTTGACAGAAAAATAGCCAGTATGATTCCTAAGGGGGGGGAAATGTCCATCTCCTCCCTAGGGAGAAGAGTAGGACTACACCTATCAATTGTTTCATAATCTTTTTTTTTTTAATACCTGTAGTCTTTCCTCAGCGTAAAGGCTACAGACTGAGGGTCAGTTGCAGGATATCCTGGTGACAAGTTCTTCCCAATGGTTTCACATCTCCTTTTGGAATGTGTACTCTCCGACTCTAGACCTCGGCCCAACTAAGTTGAAGAAAGTCTGATTTTAATACATTGTTTTTTGTCAGGTGAACTACTAGATGCTGGATGGTTAATACATTTGGTTGACTATGTGAATACAGTTATTCAATCAATGTTTACTTTGTAACCGTTTTGGCTCTACAATTACATTTTAACCTTCTCTAGGGCAGACATTATATCTACCCAGAAGAAGAACTCAGCTAGGCTGCTTTCCTCCAGGTGTGCCTTTTGGGTCCACCAGTACCAAATGATATGAATGCTTGTTGAGAGTGCAGCCAGGATCTATGCTATATTCATGGAACTGAGGAAAACCCAGTTTGACTGTTTAAGCCCTTCCAGGAATGTGTTCTTCGAGTGAAGCCTGTGCCTAAACCTGGGAAACTAAAATATTTGGGAATCTGAAAAGCCTCAGCCATATTCTCAACAGAAGTTGTAGCAGCAGTTATATTCACAATGTATATTTAAAAAGTTTTGTTTATGTGTATGTGTATATGTCTCTGTAAGTATATGTCCCATGTGTGCAGGTACCACCTGAGACCAGAAGAGGGCATCAAGTCCCCAGGAGCTGGAGTCATATTGTGCTGGTAACCAAATTCAGGTCCTCTGGAAAAGTGGATATCTCTCTTAACCACCAAGCCACTTCTCCGTCCATTTTCAGAGCATATTTCAATAGACGTAGGATTATTAGTTGTCATACCAAAGTGCAACTGTATTTTCCTTGTTCTGTCTCCATGGCCAATACGTTATTTTTATGTTGCTGTAGTAACATGTATAACTAGCTCTGACTTGCCCTAGCATAGGCAGAAATTAAAGTTTCTTTGAATGGTTCTACCATGACTCTAAGCATCACATAATTTCCCTTTTTCTGTACCTAGAGAAAGGCAGTGTGAAAGCCACCCTCAAGTACTCCATCTCCTCAGACAGTAAATTAAGTTATGAAGCATCTGAGTCTTTGAGATTTCCTTCTCTTGTGCCTCACCCAGTGTCCTTCCTGCATGCAAAGTGTAAACACTCAGTAATGGGTACCTCACAAGATCTCAAGACTTTAATGAGCAATTTGGATATTCCAGTAGAGAATAGCTAACTCAGAGCTTCGGGTGTACACATAATATAACACTGTCCTAAAAAATCTTTGCTGGGAAAAAGAGAAGATTCCACTGAGAGACCGGGTCTGTGGATGGATGATCAAGGTTATTGAAAGCACCTGGTATCCAAAACAGACTTGACTATGCTAATGTTGTTTTTAATCAATGACAGTTACTTCAGTCATTTTTTTCAACACCATATGTATATGTCTGTGTGCAATTTGTTTTATTTATATATTATATATTTATATTATTTATTTGCTTGCATAGGCTCCTAATCTGAAAAGACACACGTGGAAATCTTAAGTAAAAATTTGGTGTCTGGTTGGGGATTACCTTCAGTGTTGGAAGGAACCATGATATGATGGAGGGAAGTTTATGGGCATTGTCTGGAGTGATGATTATGTTTTTGCAGCGAACTGGGATCCCCCAAAGAAATGGTTTATTGTTTGTTTGTTGTTTCACATTGTGAACATCCAAGATGCAAGAGCTGGAGGACTATTTCTCTTTCTTGACTTCGTTTTGCTTTGTTTGGGTTTTCAGTTTGGAATTCTGCAGCCGATCACAGGACATTCTCTGGCTCCAATCTCCCAGTGAGGCTGAGCAGAGAAACTCATGAAAGATTGATCATCGCCACTACACTGCTGTTTACACGACCGGGAGGCTACAAGTTTAGATCTCTGCTGGAGAGCAGGATTGGCCGTCTCCAAGTCTATTACAGGGGATGAAAAATGAAAGCTAAGATGAAAAGAAAAACTTACGTAGACAAATGCTGGTTCTTTGAAAATATTACTACAGAATAAAGACTGAGGATAGTGAAGGACTGGGCTGGGGGTGCTGGCTCACTCCTGTAATCCCAGTTCTAGGAAAGTGGAAGCAGGAGGATTGGGAAATTAAGGCAAGTCTTGGCCAAATAGTGAGTTCAAGGCTATCCTGATATATATATAGCAAAAAATTTTCTCATTGAACCAAAACCTGAAACCAAACAAACGGACATTTCCACAAAATACAATGACCACTCAGATTAATAAAATCAGAAGAGAAAAAGAAGGCCTTAATAGTATTCTTGTTAAGATAAAACAAAAATAATTATAAGGGAATATTACAAAATATAGACTATCTGGATAAAATAATGAACCTTTTAACATAATAATGTCAAAAATCCTAACTACTCTCTGGTATATATATAAAATTTGAAATTTTAACAATTAACATCTACATCATATTATTTAAAATTAGTTTCTGTTGGTATATACCTTTCATCCCTGTACTTGGAAGGCAGAGGCAAGTAGATAGTTTTGAGGTATGTTTGGTCTACATAGCAAGTTCCAAGATAGCCAGGTCTACTTAAAGAAACCTGTCTCAAAAAGCAAGATAAAAATAATAACAACCCCCCCCCCAAACAACACAGAGAGTTATTTCTACCCTAGACCTGAAATAAACAAGGATGTTTGCCCTGCCCACAGCTTGCTCAGCAGTGTTGAAAGTCCCTACAGTTCTCAAGTGACATTACTCATGCGTTCATGCACACACATACACATGTGAAAAATCCTAGGAAACCCACAAAATCCTCTTATTACCTCATTAAGATTGCAAGGTAGAAGATCAGAACACAATAAATTTGTTTCTATTCACTAGGAGTAAAAAAAATAATAATAAAATTAAGAAAACAATTCCATTTGCAGAAAGTGAGACACACTGGAATACTCAACCATAAATGCTATGTCTTTATCAAAGCTTACTCTCTTTTTTTCATTTTTTATTAGATATTTCTTTTATTACATATCAAATGTTAATCCCCTTTCCTAGTTTTGTCTCTGAAAATCCCTTATCCCCTCCCCCTACTCTCCAACCCACCCACTCCTGCTTGGCATTCCCCTATACCAGGGACATAGAATCTTCACAAGACCAAGGGCCTCTCCTCCCATTGATGGCCAACTAGGACTAGACCATCCTCTGCTACATATGCAGCTAGAGACACAAGTCCCACCATGTTTTTTTGTTTTTTTTTGTTTGTTTGTTTTTGTTGTTTTTTTATTGGTGGTTTAGTCCCAGGGAGCTCGAAAGTTACTGGTTAGTTCATATTGTTGTTCTTGAAATTTTAAGTGTAAGAGAACATTCCCCGGGTTTGTTGGGGTCATTTCCTACATTCTGACATGCAAGTGTGTTGCTAATAGTGTTATTTTAACTTCTGAGTGTGCAGTTACACTACATATGTGTGTAACTGCCAGAGAACGTTATGTGACATCCTCTGTTGCTCTCTACATCTTATGGATTGGGGGATAGGTTCTCTCAAAGACCCCGAAGCTCATCATTTGGGCTAGGCAAGCTGGCCAGAAAGTCCCCAGGATCCAGAGTCTCTGCCCCAAGCACGTGCAGCTCTGCCCAGCTGTTTAGGTGGGTGCTGGAGATTTGAACTCGGGTCTTCTTGCTTTCACAGCAAATACTGTGGCTTACTAAACCATTTCTCCAGCTTCTCGTTAAAATATCTGTCTTACTGTCAGTGCAATAGATCAATGTGATCTTATGGGAAGGAAAGGTAGTCAAGTCCCCATTAGCTATTTTATGACACGGGGCTGGGGTTGGGTAATGAGGTGTTGCTGGCCTTGCCAGGTTAAGTACACCTCTTTCTTGTGTACCTCTTTGTCAGGGATGGAGAAAGACATCCATTGGCTCAATAGATTCATGTCAGACACCAGGGGTGAGCTGAGCTTCTCAGGCAACGAAGCCATGTCTGATATAGCAGTTGCGACTGGAGCTGTTGCCTGGTTAAGCTTACGATAATATTCTGTCATTCTCGGAGACCCATGGACCACTTAACCTCTCTCATTGACAAGCCACAGTGATGCACTGTTTCTCCAGAACCCTGTCAGCTCAGAGTCAATGTCCTGCAGTTTGCCAAAGCTTTCATTGCTTCCCTTTCCGCAAAGCACGGTTATCCTTGTAAAGATTGGGAAATTGCTTTGGAGAAAAGACGGCACAAATTTGGGACAATCTGGGGTCCTTAAGAGAGCCTAGAATCCCCTTCCTTTGAGAGATTTGCAGTCTATAAATAGCTCAAGTCTGGATGTTGATCAGTGGCTATGATGATGACCTTTACAATCTATCTTAGCACTCCTTTCACTCCCCCATCCCTTGCTGCACACCTCTTCCCACAAGGCCACACCCCATAATCCTTCCAAACAGGTCTTCAACTGGGGACTAGGCATGCAAATATGGGAGCCTATGGGTTCCATTCTCATTCAAACCACTATGCTTAAGAAAAAAGATCATGAGATGTCATGCTGTGGTCCCTTTGATCCTGTAAGGTCCACATGGTGATGGTGAATAAGTTTCACTCAAGAATTCTGAAGCCTCCCCAGCTCTGTCCAGTAACCTCCAGAATTCAGACCTGCCCCCATTGAGGCGGGGGCTTCCAGGCCACTTCTGGCTAGGCTGGCTCCTTTTGTTATGCAACTACCTAGGCCTGCCTCCTATGCTGCCTGGAAGTCCCAGAAAGAAGATGCCTCCTGCACTGCGCTCTAGGCGGCTCCATGTGCTCGCCAACATGGAGCCAGGGGCCCTGGGAATGGGATGGCAGGGTCTACCCCTTTTCCACTCTCTTTTAACCAAGAAAGATTTTTAAGTAAAGACGCAGACATGTTTTGACAGGAGAACTGACTCAGTGTTTTTTTTTTTTTCTCTCCCAGCTAGTC